>JAAAKQ030506141.1:0-20065 GCA_010016005.3 Zanna intricata | reverse complement strand
CTAATGGCAGGACGGTATAATGGACGTATTTTATTTCCTCAGTTTATTTTTTTCACAGTGGCTATAATGAAATATAATGACGTATATAATTAAAAAAATACTTATAAGATGAATTTTTTGGTATTTTGTCAGGTCTTTATTTTTATTTGAGTTTGTTTTTTTAAATTTTTTTAGTTCTATGTGATTTTTAAATTATTTTTCTTCAGGATTTTTGTTGAGTCGATTTTTTTCTTGTTGTTATCACTTTTATGGATTTGTAGATGTTGAACTTCATTTCTTTCAGTTAATACGCGTCCAAGGAAGTCATGTTGTTTCCATATCAGATATTTTTGTTATCTTATCGGGTAACAGTTGCATTTTACTCTAATTTTTTTATTTACTTAACAGAATTTATTTATTTAAATCTTCTACATAAGCAAAAATGTACACTAAAAGGGGAAAACAGTTAAGGGAAATAGTTAAAAGAGTCTAGAGATAGACCGATATGGTTTGAGTGCGCTCTTAAAAACATTTTTAATTCACACAGAACGCCCACATCACGTAGACCTTTGCCTTTCGTCGATCTGCATAATAACTTCTGAGAAAATTCTCAAAGCGACGTTTTGACATATTAATGAATTCCTTTTGTTACATACTTTACAGTCTCTTTTTAAAAAATATTATTAAACATTTATCAAAACGACTTGAGTTCATAATAAACTTTTTTCATTTTAATGATGAAAATAATCATTTTTACTGCTCATTTTCTTAAATTTTATAAAAAAGAAATACTAGAAAAGAATAAATTGTAAAAATATACAAATAAAAATGACAATTATATTATTTATCAATGGAAAATAGAGATATTCGGCTTCTATTTTATATAATTTTAAACAGAATTAAAGATATACTATTATGGTCGTATGAGGAAAGAGCAATTTTAAATGCTCTGCAACGCATTAGTTTTCATTATTAATATTATTATTATTACTATTATTAATCTTTTTATAATTATAACTGAATTAAGTTTTATAATTTAGTGAAGTCCTGCATTTTTAATAGAAGATTGCATCCAAATATTATCAGCATATTTTGTTAATACGAGATTTCTTTTGTTGACTTGCTGTTTAAAAAAAAAAACTAAACATTAAGTTTCAAGAGAAACATAATTCCTTACCAATTTGGCTACGCAAATACATCATCCCAAATAATAAATAAAACAAAATGAAAAAAATTACAAAAAAGAAATACATAACGCTATTATGTATTTTTATTTATTGTATTTTTTTAATACATAAATAAAATAAGGCTATTAGATTTGTCAACTCTTAATGTTTTATTGAACTGATGTTTAGAAGTTCGGATATAAGTTGATTGTGCATTATTTTTTGATTTTATCTTATTATATTTATTTAAGAAATAACTTTACACAATAATACAATGAATCACGAAAGAGGAGAATTCGCGTAAATTTATTTCAAGCATATGGTAAATATAATATTACGATTTCATTGTTAATGAGTAGTATATTTTTTTATTAATTTTTTTGTTAGCTTAATAAATATCAATTAACTTTTAGACATTTATTTTATCACTTTTAATGTCATTAAGAATAATATAATAATTATTTGTTATTAAGTAATGTTCATAAAAAAAAAAATTATGTAAGTATAAAAGAGCCGGTAGATTCATTATAAATACAATCAAAATAAGAAAAATTAAACTATAAGTAATAAATTTTAAATAAATAGTTTTTATTTTGTAAAATAAATTTCTCAATTCTAAATCCATATTTATGGACTTCAAAAAAGCATATGGCTCTGTAGATAGAGAAACATTGCTTAAAACGATAAAAGAATTCGGCAAGAAAATTACCAAACTAAGATCTAACCCTTAAAAATCAATAGTTAAATTTTAAAGCACAATATCAAAAGTTAAAATCAAAGAATACCTAAGCACTCTCTTCAAAATTAAAACGGATTAAGATAAGTAGACGGACTTCCTCCCTGGTTTTGATCCTCATACTAGACAAAATGCTAAGATCCTTCCTGGAAAAGAATGATAAAGGAAAAAGAATAGAAGAAAAAACAGCGGAACCAAGCCAGGAGTTTGGCCTTTGCGGATGACTTAGGTTTGCTTGCAGAAAGAGAAGAAGAAGAGATTCAACAGGTAGAGGATCTAAAACAGAAGTCTGAGAAAACAAGACTACAGATATTCTTTGAAATCAGAAATAATGTTCAGTAATAAAAATTACCGCAAAAAGAAAATTAGCAAAGATTAAGGAAATCTTGAAATGATGTCTAATTCCAAATATCTCTGGGGAAATAATAAACACGATAGTACAATTAAAGCGGCAATAGAAGGGAGAAAAAACAAATTGGATAAATTATGTTTTCTGTCCACAGATATATCTACAACAAAAAGAACCATCAAAAAAATCAAAAACTCGGACATTAAGTCACAGTGGTGATACCGGGGTACTACAAGGAAGTGAAACGTTACACCTTTCCAACCTGCTACTGTTAATCAAAACAGAGAGAAAAATATAGAAAAATCCTAGAGTCCTAGAAAATAAGGATATATTCTGAATTCTATTCAAGAATCGAATGAAGAAATAGAGGGTATCGTAAGAGCGATAAGAAGGAAACTGAGATTTCTAGACCGTATATACAGGATGGATGAACAGAGACTAAATAAACAAATATTCATTAAATTCTGGGAACAAAAGAGAACCCATACAACACAGGAACCTACAACAAGTGAAGAAAGAAATTACGAAATCAAGAGTTCCAAGAACAGAAAAAAATTCATGAAGTTGAGTTTGAAATGGTAAGGAAAGAAAACAGTCAAATCAAAGCGAAGCGGTCAGAAGATAGAAAGACCAAGCATGCGGAAAGCATGAAAGAATATTGAGAGAAAAGAAAAAGAAACAAAGAGAAAAGATATGTTGCTTTGTCCGCAGTTAACCTAATAAAAAAATAAAATAAATAAAAATAACATTTCTGCTTATCTTCGTTATAGCAAAGATAAATAAACCAGTAAGGTATTATACAGAAAGCGTACGCAGAAAATGCATATCCTTGAACAATAAATTCTATTAGAAAAATTGAAAAAGAAGGAAGGGATGATCCATCCAAAGATCCTAAACTAAAAAGATTATAGATTAATATTCAATGAAGCTATAACACGTAATATAAAAACTTATAACAACCTTTAGGAAAATAAAACTAAAATCTATGATGACATCAAGAGACTAGTTCACGGAGATGCTAGCTGAAAGAATTCATAGAAAATAAAGATTTAAATAAATTGATACAAGAAGATAAAGGAGGGCATGACAAGACTCAACGTAAGACCGAAAGACAGCAGATAAGAATACAGGACAATCTATATTGATTATTAGAGTATCAGGAGTTCCAAGACCGCAGATAAAGAAAGAAAACGGTACGGACCACATAGAGAAAAGAAGAAAAAACTTGTATTAGAGTGGATAAAGAAAAGTTCTGTTTAGAGAAAAAAAATGGAAAAGGAAAACCGGTACCTAGCAGTGATTCATAGCAGACAGAAACGAAAATAAAAAAAACCAGTACATATACATTTTGTAAAGTACAGTTGCGTACAAATTAATCCCAACACAAATGTTATTTAATAAAAAATTACTCTACCCAGAAAAAAATCATTCCAGTACAATTTATGAATATCTAATAGTTAATATGTCCTCCTTTACTCTTAATGATATCACGTAAACGATTTGGCAATGATTCAACAAGTATAGTACACATTTTTTTTTATTTCTTCATCATGAAACAATCCTTATTATTATTTAATGAGGTCAATTTCTGCACAACAATTAATTTTCCATTTGTATGGCGATGTGGCATGGCGCTACATTTTATTAGAACACTCCGTTGCCTTTTCAGAATTTGTTTTGAACTTGTCTCAATCCTTTCCTTCAAAATGTTAATATATCCATCAATTTTCAACATACCATCTACTGGAAGCAATGAACAAGCACCTTTAAATGTGAAAACCCCAAAAAAATTTTTTCTAGCAATGATTAACTGATTATTCGATATGAATCGGTGATGTATATTTATCTGACACTTTGCTAACGTATAAGACGCTGACGCTTTGCACCGAACATAAAAATGTGATCGTCAGAAAATATAATATTTTTCCTGTTTTCTTTGGTCCATTTAGCTTCTTTGGCCCACAAGAATTTTTTTCTGCAGGTTGCTGTTGCCAAAAGCTGCTTTTTTGCTGCTTGATGAGCTTTCTGTCCAGCTGCAAGAAGCCGCTGTCTAATAATTGTCACTTGCATATCTGTTTCATAGGCTGTTAATTCTCTTTTTAAGTCTGCAGCAAGTAATTTTGGATGAAATTTATTTTTTTCACTAAAAACTGAATTTGTGCTGGTATAGTTTTTCTTTTGTAGTAGTTGGAGTAATTTTCCTGTGAGATCAAAAGGAACCGGTTTCTTTAAATTGCCTTAAAATAGCATTTGTTGTTCCTAGTCCAACATCTTACTCAGAAGTTATTTGTATATTGGTAGGCTTAAAAAGAGAAACAATTTCAAACGCTTTCTTGGAGTTATGTCCTGTAGTGTCTAATAATAATTACAACCTATCCTATCCAAATAAATACGAATACCAACATTAAAGCGGACAAAATTGCACAACAGCTCCTTTTAAACAGGAAACAAGCATGCTACTAAAAGGCAAATACCAAGTCATTTCAGCTCTAATCTGGCCCAAAGAATAGCACTCTTTTCCAACCTTTCACCCAGTTTGAACTTGAAAGATATCTGAAAAAGTCCAAGAATGGGCAAAGCAGCCGGTCTAGAAGATGAAAAAGCCAAGCATTAAGAACTTTGGCCCTGATATAAAACATATCTCACGGCAGCCTTTGCCTGTCAATCATTAACTTCATGTAGTAAAAATTTAGGAAATCATTCCGATTTTCGTCTTTCCTGTACGCTCACCTTCTCTAAAGCAGAAGATTCTTGGTGGAATCCCAGAAAAAAAAAACAATTTGGAGATAACAGAAGATGTAGTATTCTTTTAAAAGTATTTGGAGAAAGATACAAGGTAGTGTAGTTGCACCAGAACTTTTCAACATTTATACCAATGATCAATCACTATTTGAGGAAACTCTTAGCTCCACCTACGCTCACGACTGTGCAATTCCTGCTCAAGCTGGCAGTTTCGAGGAGATAAAGGTAAAAATTAAGCAATGGACTGAAAGATTTGCAAGCTACTACCAGGAAAACTATATCAAGCCAAATCCTACTAAAACCCAGACTTTGGTTTTCCATTTGAAGAACAGTAGGCAGGAGAATTCTGAACATCACGTGGGAAAGAACCTAACTGGTGCACTGTGGACTCCAAAATTCCAATATACCTCCGGGTTACCTCGGATCGCGCCCTCACATACAAAAAACATTATTTGAATACCAAGAACAAAGTGGCTGCAAAGAACTGATTGCTGCGGAATGTGACTGGAATAACCTGGGAAGCGCAGCCAGATACTGTGAGAAATTCTGCCTTCACACTATGCCATTCAGCAGCAGAGAATACCAGTTCAGTATGGTAGATCTTGCCACATCAAAGAAATAGACTTGGCATTGACGGAAAAGTGCAGCATCATCACCGACTACTTACGAACTGCATCTCTGGAAAAGTTGTAAAGTTTGGTATTGCACTACCTGATATCCGACCCAAAATAGTAGCTCGTAAGGAAAAGTTCTGGGCTCTGACATCCCACGCTCATGTTGAATGTGCAATGAAGCAGCACGCCCAAGCAATAAATAATATTATTATTATGTTATTTTTTGTAAGTGTATAATAATAATTTTATTAATGTTCCTACTCCAAAGATGTCTTATATTTTGTGATTAAATAATATTGAAATGCACTAAATATGAATATTAGTCGTACATATTAAAAAAACGTAGACAATAATCGTACACACAAGTTCAAAAGTAGGTTAAAAAAGGAATGAAAGGGTAGCCACTGATAAATTGAAATTATTAAAACTGAAGAGGAAATTACCTTCGCTTAAAGCCTCTATGGTAAGACGATTACTTACTATAAGCCGTATGTAATTGAATTGCTTGACGGAAGATTAATTACGTGATAAAGTATGAATCCACAAACATAATTAATATATTGTCAGAAACAACATATGTATAAAAATATTTAAATTCATTAAATTAGAAATAACCTCAATAAATATGTATAACATTAATTATATATATATTTATATGATACATATTAAGAGTATGTACGTTTATACTACTTATTTTTACTTCCTTGTGCAAAGTATAAAAAGGATTAAAAAATTAAAAATATTCATTTTGAGCATCCTTGAATCCATTTTGACTAATTTCGGCATGACATCTGTACGTACGTACGTACACACGTATCTCGCATAACTCAAAAAAGATTAGTCTTATAGGAAGTTGAAATTTTTGATTTAGGGCTGCTGTAATATCTAGTTGAGCACCTCCCATTTGATTGCAATCGACTTGACCAAATATGTCCAAAAAAGCCCAAAATCCAAAAAAGTTGGATTTTGGACTTTTTCTTAACCGCAGTAATAAGCCGTCATTGAGTTGATGTATGTATCATACATGGTACTTATTTTCATTGGTTCCAGAGTTATAGTGAATAAAAATTTTAATTGATGAAATATTTGGATTTTACAGGCACATGGGTTCGAATCCGACTTCATTTCCTTTTTTGTTAACTTATCTTTTTTTTAACTTTTTTTTTAAATTTAAGAGTTTTCCTACCACTCCACTAAGGCAAACATACCCGATTTTTAATAAATTGCAAAAAATTCTTATCTTTTATTTCATTGCTCCTCTGATATTGTCGAATATAATCCTCCTAGGTCGGAGTTGATCTTAATTTCGTTTATTTATTTTTGTTGCCATTCATTTAATTGCTCTTTTGTTTGATATAATTCTTCTGATCTTAATTTGTGTTGCACATTCTCTAGGTTTCAAAATTTTCTCTTTCTTTATATTCATTATTCTCTCTTAATTTTTTTGTTCTTTCCTTGGTCTTATCGTTTTCTTCCTCTTTATATTTATAATTTTCTCTTAATGTTTTTATTTCTTCTAAAAAATGAATAAAGAGTTATACGACAAAACAAAAAACAGCTAGTTAATAAATAATTATTATAGCATCTTCTGCAACGGAAGTAAATAGTATCTTTCACAAAATAATTTTGTCTTATAACATTTTCTTCCTGTTTATTTTTGTTTCGTTTGCAAGATTTTTCCTTTTTATTCTTTCTTTGGTTATAACATTTTCTTCTTTTTATATTTATTATCTTTTCGTAGTGTTTTTATTCTTCCCTTCTTCTTAACATTTCCTTCCTCTTTAAATTCATTTTTTGTTATTTTTTTGAGATATATTTCCTCATGTTATCTTTCTTTTTCTTGTATGATTGTTTCTTTTTCATTTTTGATTATTCACCAAATAATTCAATAATAAAAAATGAATATTTTACGTCGTAAAATTGACATTATCATTTGTAACCAGTACACAGTAATTCACTAAACGGAAATAGTGCCGGCCTCCGTGGCGCGAGTGGTAGCGTCTCGGCCTTTCATCCGGAGGGTCCCGGGTTTGAATCCCGGTCAGGCATAGAATTTTTCACACACGCAACTCTGAAGATATACCTTAATGGTTATTCCGGAGGTTAAACAAAAAAAAAAAAAAAATCTGAAACTTTTGTTAATCAGCAACTCACGAAGATACAAACAATACTGATCTAGTAATATGAGTAATAAAGGGAATTTACGAGTAATGCTAATAATATCCATATTATAATTCTAATATATATTATTCAAATTATATTCTAATATATTTCTTGTAAGATTTTTGTTGAATTACTAATTATATAAATATTTGATATTAATAAAAACTAATATTTCAGCAATTGTATAACTGTCCACTTTATTAAAGAATTGAAGGATCGTATCTCACTTTCAAACGAAATATTTAAGTGAAGTACAACAAACAATGTGTATATATAGTTTAATAGGCGTACAAGGAAGTCATCAGATGATTTTAATTGCTCTATTAATAATTATTAATCTCTGGTTATACAAATATTTTTACAATAAGTAATAAGACAATAATAACAATAAAAAAATCAAAAAAAAATCAGAAGCTATTAGTGAATAAAATTTTATGTACTTTTCATTTAAGAAAAAATGTGTATGTGTAACATAATAGGTATACAAGGAAGTCATGTGGTGTCCACATCAGATTTTTTTTTTTTTTTAACATTATTGCTATTTGTGTAGAAATATTTCTAAAATATCTCATAAATCACTGTCAAATTGAAATTTCTATGAACAATATTAATAATGCAGTGGATATTTTTAAATAATTCTCTCGGTAACTCTTTTTCGAATAAACTGACTTCTGCTGAATCAATTTTGACCGCAATATACCCGTATGACATTAACATTCCTAACGTCATTATCAGCAGTTGCTACTACAATATATGACCAAGCAGTAAAGATCCAAAAATGAATGATATAAACGAAAGTAATTGATTCAAAACGCATATTTATGAGCAGTGATAGTCCTCCAACAACATAATACTGACTGGACGGAAATCTCATAAAGGCCTTTCCATAATCACTTCAAAAGTACTTGAAAAAGTACTTTATCGACTAAAATAATGTTATCAGCTTTAATTTGATTCATTTTCTCGTTATCGTTAGCATATTGAGTAAGTATTATTATTTTAAATTTATTTTTTTAATTAAATTTGTGTTTTCGTAATGAATCATTTTTACTCATCGCATGTCAATTTAGAAGATACATATAAATATATAATTTAAAAGGGTTTTTATCTTTCTTTATAAAAACTCCTGTTTAATATCACTAAAAAGTTACTGTTTAATAAGTACTGTTTAATATCAGTAAAAAGTAATAATTTTAATGGAAAACACTGATAAACATAATTTTTGTTTTCCTAACATGCGGTTTTAATATGTTTTTTTTATGCTGAAAACGAATAAAACTACTTTTTCTATACCCACCATTTTTAAAACAAATTAAATCTTAATTGCAGGATATTATTTTCATTTTTTAATGGATAGTTAGATTTTAAGCTCCAATATCCTATTTTGTTAGCTCACTTCTTATTGTTTAACTATTTTAACATAATTTTTAAGCTATAAATAAACAATACTAGACAAAGAATTAAATTATATCATAGTCACACATTATAATATTATATCTAATACTGAAGAGTGAGCCTTCATGGACAATATTAATGTGCAAAACATGTAAATGGAAACACAACTGTGTTGTTTGAATTAAGCACTGGATTTAGGAATTAATTAAATTTGTTCAGTCTTATTGCTGTCTTAAGTTTGTTAACAGTGCAGCGTCATAGTGCCTTGAAAGTGTGTAAATGATGTGTATGCCTTTTAATATGTATGTGGTGAGTTTACCGTAAAATCAAATAGAAAAAACTTACACCTTTAATTAAAAAGGGCATATAATTTGTACTTTTAGTGTAAAATTGGTGATCAGTATAAGAGTTGAGCTTCTCTTATAGTATGCCCTAATTTGCTGTATATTTAAGAGGATGACTGAAAGGTAGACGGAAGGCCATTTGGTGTACCTATGGTTTGGCGTATGACCCTTTGGGTCACGCTTTCCTTTCGTTTATAAAGTGTGTCTGGAATTTCTAAAAAATCTAAACATACTTTAAAATATACTTCATTGCAATCTTCAAGCAGGCCCGTATTTCACAATGAAATTATACCAGTTCCTAAGCCACCTTGAATGTATGTTGCGAAAACAGCGCGAAGAATTAGGCAGTACTGAAGAAGACAACAATAATTTTGATTTTGAATTATCTTCCAATAAGCCATATCTTATATCACAAGGGGAATTAATTGACTTGGATTAAGGATTTAAATTTATCAAAAAATCAAGTTGAGAAGTTAGAATCTAAATTGCAAGCATGGAATCAACTTTAAAAAAAATACAAAAATTTCGGAATTTCAAGCCGACAAAAACAATTTTCTTAGTACTTTATTGTTGAAAATAATTTGATTTATTGTTCAACTATTGATGAACTTATGTTGCACTTAGGACAAGTTCATAAACGAGAGGTCTGGTCCCTTTTCATAGATTCATCCAAGTATTGTTTAAAATTGGTTCTACTACAAAACGATAACAAATGTCCTTCGAGAGCAATCGCTTATGGTATTAATATGAAAGAGACAAACGATAGGATGAAAGAGGTTCTGGAAAAATAAATTTACAAAAACACAGCTGGAACATATTTGGTGATTTGAATGTTGTAACTACTTTGTTAGGCATGCAGTTAGACTATACTAAGTACATGTGTTTTCTTTGTGAATGGGACAGCCGAGCTAGGGATAAACATTATGTTACAAAAGAGTGTCAGAAACAACTTTACTCAAATGGGAAAAATATTATTCATAAGCCCTCAGTTGAACCCAAAAAAAATATTTTTACCCCCTCTCTATATCAAGCTAGGACTAATGTAAATGCAATGAAGAAGGATAGTCCCGGATTTTTGTATATCAGGCAAAAGTTCCCAATTGTAAGTGAAGGAACAATTAAAGAAGATTTTTTGTTGGTAAAATTATAAATTTTACAGATTTTTACTATATTTTCCCTTAATGTTTTTTAAATTGTAATTTATTTAAACTAAGCCAGATAGAAAAATTATATTTACAGATCAGAAGTGTACGAAAAAAAAGCAATTCAAGAAATGCAAGAAATAAGAGAGTACCGATAATTACTTGTTAATCAACTTCTTACTTCATAAAGAGCTATGGGATGCGTTTGAAAATACATTTCCTCCACTCATATCAAGATTTTTTCCCGGAGAACCTCGGGGAAGTAAGTGACGAACCCGCAAAATGTTTCCACCAAAACATTTCGGTGATGGAAAGCCGCTATAAATGGAAATAGAATACTATTATTCTAGCTAGCCGATTACTGTTGGACATTGGACTATCGGGATAAGCGTCAGACTATTTATAAAATAATAGCATCGGCGAAATAATTCTAACACAGTTTTGGCCATGCAAAATTATAAATTTTACAGATTTTTGCTATATTTTCCCTTAATTTTTTTAAAATTGTAATTTATTTAAACTAAGGCAGATAGAAAAATTATATTTACAGATCAGAAGTGTACCAAAAAAAGCAATTCAAGAAATGGTATCGCACTTAAAGAAACATTAAACAAATTGTATTTTGTCTATCAGTGTAATGGTTATCTTAAAAATGCATTTTTACTAATCGTACATGTCTGCTTCTTAATGCTCCTGTTACATCACATTACTTGTAGATTTTATAACTGAATCCTATGACAATTTTGTTCATAGATCAGTGACAAGTATTGTGTCTTCTATAAGGTAATACACTTTTTCAGTTCTATGGAGTTTAGTAAATGTTTATTTAAAGAAAAATTAAACACCTGCTAAAGGTTCATTTTATAAAAAAAAAAAAAAAAAAAAAAAAAAAAAAACACTATGTATTTTTAAAGTTCTATTTAGCTTTATGCGTGAAAATACTGTATTGCTCATAAAAATGTAATAAACAATGATTAGATTCAAATTTTCTTCTATTCTCTTCCAAAATTAAAATTATCTGATATTAGAAAATATATTTACTGTAGCAAGTTTAAAATACAAAAGTATTTGAGAAATACCAATTGTTTTTAATTTAAAAACAAATTATATTTCTCACTGGCAAGATTCACAAATTTGTTTAAATAACTAATTCAATAATTTGTTTATAATTATTTATATAATAATAAAGAAATCTTCCTAGCAATCTAATTTTTCCAATATTTTTTGGTAATCGATTAATGATGGTCTCTGGTAAGTATAAAATCGGTTTTATTGCAAAAAAATATTTTGGGGTCTATATATTATGAAAAAAAAGAAGAAAAACAAAATAATAAAAAATTATATTAAAATATTAATCATATAACTATTAAATGTTTAAATAATAAAATATAAATATATAATAAAATATTATAATAATATAATAAAATTTAATAATATTATTATATAATATCATTAATATAATAAATAAATAATAAATATAATTTATATAAATACAATTGATGGAATATAAACCAATTCATGAGATAATAAAACCAGTGATACCAGCGGAATAAAATTTTATAAAGTGGGAACAAGTATTATAAGTAATATCGAATAAAATACTTAATATATTTATACTTTTATGACATTTATACATAATATAAGACATTATACATTGAGTACAAAAAAAATCAAGAAATGTATATAAAAAACTAATACTCTATGATATATACAAATAAAATAAATACAATTTTATTTTTTATTTTATACGTACAATCTTTTAGAATACAACGTGTAGTCAGAAACTTGAAAAAAAAAATGTGTATATTTCAACCAGAATCGATTGTTGTTTATGAAAATCTCGAAACGATGAAGGGTTTTCCTAGAATAACATCAACCGCAAATTGTTTTTTTTTTATTAAAAACGAAACATTGATTTTTCCATCAAAACCAATTTTGTAAACCTATGAAGAATAACCGCCTGTCCAGCTAACACGATAACTTAAAAGAGATAGAAAAATATAAAACAATAATTTTTTTTATTGTGTGTCTTCTTTATAAAAAAAAAACCTTATTTCAAACTTAATTTAAATTAATAAAACGGGACTCGTTACAAATTATTCTGATTTATTAAAAATAAAAAAATAACAGTTTTTTATCATTTGCTTTTTGGTAAAAATCACAATTTTTTACATACAAAGTGATTTTAGAGGAAAGAGAAATAATTTTGCAACTGATTTTAAAGCTTAAAATAAGGAAAAAACTTCATACAAACATAACGCACTGTTATCCAGTTACGGCTAACGAAATATTTCTCTCAGATTCCAGTTCCCCCAGTGAAATGAGGTCATACTGAAATTTTTAAGGTGTTATGTAAGGGGTAGACTTGACGTTTTCTTAAATCGTTTCAACTGAAAAATCGTAAAAGTATATCCAATAATTGTATCTTCCGGAGTTTTCATAATATCTATTGTAAAAAACTAATTTAATTATTCGTTGACTAAAAACACATTTTTTTTTTTTAGATTTAAGTACAATAACTTAGTTACACCTTAGTTAATCAAACTTAGTTAATAATAACTAATAAATGCGTAAACTTGATAATCAAATCTTCTAGAAAATTTAATTCTGCGAAAATTGATGTAATAAATTCTATGAAACAAATTAGACACTTTTAAATATTAAAAAAAACTTACTAGAAAAATGTAATGAATTTGTAAAAAAATAAAAACTGTTGTTTTTAGTATGTACAATAAATTTAGATATCAAAAAAATAAAAATATTTTTAATCTACTTTTAAAAAAAATACTAACCGCTGTTTACACTGAATTAATTCAAAATAAATACAAAAAATTCCACCATTGATATCGATGCACTTTTCAACTCGTTTCCTTACATTTTCTGTCGCCAACCAAATGCTATTCTCACGTTCCTTGATGAAGACGGCAGCATTGACTAATTCATCACGTGTATCTACATTTTATTTTTGAAGATTTATGGATGTTGAAAATCCATTTTTCATTGGACTTATACAGCAAATCTTCGATTTTTTAAAATTATTGGAGCTTCTGAAACGTCTTACCAAATTTTTAATAATCTAATCAGAATATTTTATTAGGAAAGAGAGTTGTAAAAGATAGAAGTCAATTTTGATGTGAGCGAATGATTCGTATATAACACGATATCGACACTTCCTCGCAAATTTTTTAACAGTACATTCACGGTCGCCAGTTATAGTGAGAACATGATTCTTAAATAACTAACACGATATCAAGCCTTCTTACAATAATTTATTTAACACAACAAAACAAACACTTACAACGCTTAACAAAATCTATATGAAACAATTTCAAACTTTCGCGGAGCGTATAGACACTGCTACTCATCGGAACACGTCACACAAATAAACCAATCCCAGGTCGCTCGACCCGCTTATATATAATGTTAGCTGTACATCTAGAAAACTCTAGGAAAATCTATTTGCTTCTATTAAAAATATCTACATTATTTATAAATACAATTAATTCCAACCAATATAAATAGTTACATTAATTACAAAACTAAACTTTATCAACGCCAATTGCCAAATAAAAATTCATTCTTTTGTAAAAATAGTAATTCAAACAAAAATACAACCTTACTTCTCTCAGTTACTATCTACATCTAGCAAGTTCGATATCTGACTACACATAACAAAGATTGAATTATTTAAATACTATTAACATAAAAATGAAATAATAATATTAACAAAATATTATTATTAAATACAAAAATGAGATATTATTAACAAAATACCATTATTAAATATTATTAACATAAAAATTTAACATTGTTTATCATCTTAATTAGTTATACGTAAATTTATTTTGTGGACTTCACTATATATGGGGAGTTATAATAATTTTTATAAAGACCTTGTACTACAACAATTTTTACAAACTGTTATGCAGGTTTTTAAAAACTACTGTTGTGTATAAACAAGAAGGAATGAATGAGTTTCTCTTTCCTCGACCTAAATGCGGATCTGATTTTTTTATTCTTATCATTAATTATTAATCAAAATCTAGTTTATATTAAAAAGATGTAGAAGATGTAGTAAGGAAAAGTTATAAAAAATATTTTAAATATTAAGAAGTACAGAGTTCTAATGATAAAAATTTGTTCTTTTTCCATGTCTACCCTTCTAGTTTATTAGTTATTCTCATTTCAGTTCTGTCACAATCTTAAATTTCATGATACCTTTTCGGAATAACTAAACAGCAGTAACATTAAATCAATTGAAATATCAGTTGTATCAATTAATTCTTGATGTCTTATCATACTGTCAAAATGTTCTAGCTTTCTTTCTTTACAATTCTAATAATTTTGATAAAAATATACAGAATCCATGTACCGAATCCATTTTCTAAGTCGGTTGATTGGTCATATAAGCTTTTGATTAGAAAAATATTTAACGTACAAGATGTTTCCTACATATATGTCATCAATGGTTATCCTGTTTCTAATTAATTGAATACCTCATTATTATTTATTATTATTATTTTATTATTATATTTAATAAAAGTAGTAAATTCCATTTATGTTCATTAATATAATTACACATTTCTGATGTAATAGATGTGAGTACTAGTACTTATATAAGAGGATTTTCTTTTAATTAATATAAGGTGTGACGGTTTCTAAATGGAACAGTCGTTATTAATGGAACTTCAACAATGACGACAAGGAAAATAAGTAAAGAGAATGACAGATAAAGAGGAAGAAAGATTGATAAAGAGAGAGCGAACTCAAAAGGAGAGAAAGGGAGCTGATGTAGTCTTTATATTATAGTCAACAAAAGGAGAACTGTTTTCCGTTCCGTTCCGTTTTAATCGGGCGGGAATAATTCTAATGCCTACATTTTATGGTCATTCATTAAATTTTCCTTTTATTACAGACAACCTACTGCGAAAACACCGCTTCAAAGAATCTAAAGCGATCAATGGTGTAAGGTTGTAAGGTCGACTCCATAAATGGGTAAGGGATCGTAAACAATTTATTTTGAATCGTATGGCTATATAAATAATGTTTTATTAATTTTCAATGGCATACAAATATGAATACAAGCGTCTACGCAAACACGTACAATACTTTAACTTAAAATGAAATCTACCTTAGTATATTGTATCAAACTATCGATTTTTATAGAAGAATTTATCAGCTAACTTATACTCGTAAATAGAAGCTGGGTATTCTGCACGATATTACAATTTATCTGAATAGAACTACCCATAAAATGTTTGGTATTAAAGCAATTTATGTACTGAAAAACTACGTAACTATATTTCAGCAAGAACGAATTCAATTGGGTAATTTAAAGCTTAAATGAAAAAAAAAAATGGGAATAAGGGGAAAGAATATTTAACCATTCACACAATATATGTAGTATACATTTATATATATATTAATTTAAACCAGACAACGAAGCAGGACTAATTACACAAACGTTGTGCTTTAAGCAATGTATATTATCAAGTCTATTGCAATAAAAAAACATAATTTTCTAAGAAATAAATAAATGAAATTTACTTCTTAATAATTTTAGTTTGATCTCTTATGCCGATAACTTAGCCTGGATATATACTAAATGGTAACGATGCTCCTGCAATGTTGCTGAACAATATTTAGTTTCCTGTTTTTAAACAACAATAGATTTCCAAAGCTGCATTTTCAACTATTCCTAGTTTCATTTAACAGTAACAGCTGTTAAATGAAACTGTTCGTTGGTCCATGCACCGATGGGTGACAATGATGAAGCACCAGGACTCCCTCGACTTGCCCTTCAACCCAAGTGGATTTGCCGGAGGCTGGTTGTTTGATTCTTCTTCTTTCTTTTCTGTTTAGCCTCCGGATCTACCGTAAGGTATTACTTCAGAGGATGATGTGTATGAATGTGAATGAAGTCTTGTATGAATATGAATAGTCTTGTACAATCTCAGGTCAACTATTCCTGAGAAGTGTGGTTAATTGAAACCCAATCACCAATGAACTCCGGTACACATGAACTAGTATTCAAATCCGTATAAAAATAACTATCTTTACTAGGATTTGACCCTTAGAACACGACTTCGAAATCAGCTGATTTGCGATGTGATGTTAACCACTAGACCAACCCGGTGGGCTTGGTTATTTAATTTACCCTGGCTTGTCTGTAAGCGTCTTCAATATACTTTTATATATTGAATCTCTCTCTCTATATATATACATATATCTCTATATATCTTTCTATATATGTTGTATCTCTCGATACAACGGAAGAGATCTGTTTAACCTTCACCGCTGCAACCTATAGTGTTCCAATTGCAATCTAATTAAAAGACCTAGTCCCGGTGCGGCTCATCATGGAGTAACGCTTTTGAGGCAAACAGGCATAAATACCGAGTCCTGGCTGTCTGGGTAAGCCCTGGGGGTGTTAGGGGAGCAACGTTAGTGCTTCTCCTTGGCAGTTAGAGGTCGGAAAGAGAAAAGATCCGAACCGGTGAGCCGACCTGTCGTGCCGGAGGTTATACTGGTAGACGGGGGGGACCATTAGAGTAGACAACTCCCGAGCTGTGCTATGCTTAATTGTAGGTCCAGCTCGGGAGTGGAAAAAAAATAATAGTAACAGCTGTTTTTATATTGCAAAATAAAGCTCGTAAAAGTCAACATTTTTTTAATGAAATGGCAACAAAATTCTTTTTACTTAAAATTTATAATTATGCTTGTAGATATGTCTATGCATATTGCGGTCACAGTATATTTATTACTAGTATAAAATTAGTATAACTAAATAAAAAAAAAATGATCTCTTATGAACTTCATTGAGGTGGAAATATTCTAAAAAAAAATCTGATGTAAACACCACATGACTTCCTTGTATGCATATTAAAATACATATACGCATTTTTTTAAAATGAAAAGTTCATAATATTTTTTTCATTAATAACTTATGATTTTTTTCATATTTAAAAAAAAAATTATTGTTATTATTGAATTAATTGTAAAATTTATTGTAAAAATATTTTAGTCAGAGGTTAATAATTACTAACAAATCAATAAATTTAAATTTAAAAAAAAAATTAAAAAAAAAGGAAATGAAGTCGGATTCAATCTATGCGCCTTCCCTTTTTAAGATCCAAATATTTCATTAATTAAAATTTTATTTGGCTATAACACTGGAACCAATGAAAATAAGTACCACTTACGATATAGTGTTGAAAAGCTCTCGATGAAGGCTTCTTACTGCAATTTAAAGAAAAGTCTAAAATCCAAATTTTACTTTGGATTTTGGGCTTTTTTTGGACATTTTTGGTGAAGTCAACTGCAATGAAAAGGGAAGGTGCACAACTAATTAGATGCTATAACAGTCCTAAATCCTAAATTTCAACATTATATGGCTAATCAATCGTTTTTGAGTTATGCGAGTTATATACATACGTCGTACGTACGTACATACGTCCCGCCGAATCTAGTCAGATTCAAGGATGGTCAAAATGGATATTTTCGTTGAAATGTGAAAACCTTAATTTTTCGCGATCACAATATTTCCTTTACTTGGTACAAGGAAGTAAAAATTAAATTGAAAGGTTTAGCCTATTTTTGTTAAATTCTTAAAATGTCTTAATAGATACTATAGTTGATAAACATTTGTTTAAAACTCGGAGTTGCGGACTTGCTGCTGTTTATATATATACTGTGTATATATACCTGTATATGCTGTGTATATATATGACTTGCATATGTTTAATGGCGTGCAAAAATTATGTTCAAAAATATATGTTCACTTATAATATAAACGTAAATTTATTTTTTAATTTGATAAATTTCTTATTTAAATTTTTCTACTTCACAGAAGGTCATTAAAAAACTGTAAGTAGTTAGTTTGGCTATCATGCAAATAGCTGTAGCATTTTTCTCGATACATATAACACGCGTCAGTTTCTCTAGTCACTTCCGTTTTTTCCTATGAAAATATATATTTTTCTATCAAAGCTGAAAATATCTATTAAATATTAAGTATTAGAAATTGATTTAAATAAACTAAAAAAAAAAAAAAATGTTTTTAACCAACGAATTGTTTACTGTTTAATCAGACAGATAATATTAATTTCTTTACTTATCAATTTGTAGATAATATGATTATTATTATATTATTGTGAAACGGAATTCAAATGGAGTTCTAGCTGGCAGGGAGGGAATTTACCTCCTATATAATTAAAATTCAAACCATGTTTCGAAATACTAGTGTTCAGGGTTAGTCAGAAATGTTATTTGATACCAAACGCTTAGTATTCATAATAATATAACATATATTTTCCCATCAGAATACAAATAGGTTTAATTAGCATAAGTAATTTATACACGAATGTATACTGAAATTATGAAATCAAAGTATAAAATAAATTGAACATTTGTCATAAAGTATTAGATGGAAATATATTTGAATTTATTTGTTTTACATAACATTTAACAGCTAAATATTTTAAAGAAAAAAACTACTGCAGTCATTAGTTTGACTGAATTGGAGTACAATATATAATGTGTTTTTAAATCCTATTTAATCTTAACATATATCATTAACCAATCTATTTATAAATAGAATGTCCGTATGTATGATTATAGCGATGATTGTTTAACACTAAAAAATATTTGGTCCGATCTGAATGATCTTTAAACCAATATCTTGCTAAAATTTGTGGATGGCTTTTGTTTAATTTATCCAGATATTTCGATTATTGCGCGAGTATTAAAGCCTAAATGTACAGTATGTCGTATTTTTTAAAGTCAATTTTTACGCAGTAATACGTTGAGTTACCGAAGTTATTTTGAGTTCCGTTCTCTACTATATAATTTTCACAGAAGAAATTAAGAAAAATCTGAATATAATTTTGTTATTTATGTATAGAAATTACATAAATCGAGTACCAATAGATAATAGAAAATTTAATTTCATCTCAATTTTCTACGGTAGTCGATTATTTTAACTTTTTTCTGATGGACGTTATCAATGACGTGTATATTCATATACGATGCATTCTTTTTCGTAGTTTGTACGTTATAATCAGTTTGTAATCAGGATGGCATGCAATTGAGATGTAGTGTTGTACAGATTCAGACCGACCATTCGGTGAGACAAATGGTTAAATGAACTTCAACCACCAAATTATACCGGTCCCTTATCTAGCATTCAAATTCGTATAAAAGCAACTAATCCTTACTAGGAATTAAACCTTAGAACCTTGATTTCGAAAATCAACTGCTAAACTGATTTGCGACAACTGATTTAATGGACCTGTCCATGGGCTGGTCTTGTGAATGATGTGTATATTGAAAATATTTTTATTTTTTTTTTGTCTTCAGTCATTTGACTGGTTTGATACAGCTCTCCAAGATTCCCATCTAGGGCCAGACGTTTCATTTCGGTATACCTCCTACATC
>JAAAKQ030506129.1:0-40005 GCA_010016005.3 Zanna intricata | reverse complement strand
GGGTTTCAATTAACCACACTTCTCAGGAGTGGTCGACCTGAGATTGTACAAAATTACACTTCATTCACATTCATACACATCATCCTCATTCATCCTCTGATGTAATAATACCTTACGGTAGTTCCGGAGGCTAAACAAATAGAGAGTATGTCATATTTGCGTAATGTATAAATGTAGTCTAGTTAAATTAACTAGATCAGCACATTACAAATTCTCCACATGGCTGATTGGAAAATGTTGTGAAAATCATTGAAAATAAAGCCTTACAGGATTACCTTCTACATAAAGGGTTAATAAATATAAACTGAAATTTTTTGTAGCATTAACAAGATGCTAATATAAATTTACATATTTGTTATTCAATCGATAATTGTACTTGCCAACTTATATCATCCAATTTTAACTTATCAAAGGTAACAACTTATTTCAATATGGAAAAATTTAAAAGTTGAGTGAATTAATAACATACAATTAATTTCACAACATTACTTAATTATTGAATAACAGCAATAAAGTCAAGAAAGACTGTTGTACACAAATCAGTAAGAGTATTATTTTATGTAAATAAGCTTCTCTCATTACTGATCCACCAAAGCAGGGTACAATCAATAGTATTTTACTATCACTATTCCAGCAATCACCACTAGACTCCAGCAGAAGATTATTTTAACTCATGACAGCTATAAATGATTTGGAAAAAGGAAGACATCTTCTTACTTAACTGCTTTAACCAATTATTGAGATCTTTTTTATTTTTTTTTGTTGATACTCATTTCTTTTTTTTTTTTTAATATTTATTGTATTAAATATTGAGATAAATATTCTTTAATTGAACGCTTTATGCCAAATAATTCAATAAAAGTACGATTTTGTTTATTTTTAATATGTAACTAATTCTTGTTATTCTTTTGTTAACAAATCTACTTAAAAAAAAAATGAAGCCTTAAGAGACTAAATCTCAAGTTACGGATGGTGACCTTGCTCTACAGCCTCACCCCATTGAACTTTTACGTTCAATAATTTAATGTAACTTTTAAGTTATAGAAGTAATTTGACCAAGTTTGGTCAAAAATCAGTTGAGTAGTTCTGGCGATATAAGGTGATTTAGGGTGCAACACTGAAAACGCATGCACACACAGAAAATTTCCATTTCCTGTTTTTTGGTTTGGTTTTTTTGGGTTCCTTTGGTATCAAAATGTAAAGATCCAGTGAAAACAGCATATATCCAAATTGGACTGATTACAATCTTTCCCTTCTAAAGCTCTGCTGCAGTGCTATGCGGGAAAGTAAAAAAAAAAAACTTGAAAACTAAAAATAATAAAAATATACTACGTGTTGAAAACATATGTAAAAGTGATTTACATTACAAAAAATAATATAATGATATATTAATTTTTAGTAAATTTTGGGTTTATTTCAACTTTTTTTCCTTACTTTTTTACTGCTTTTTAATACTTTGAAAAAAAAAAAAGAATTCTATAGAATGAGTTCTATTTTCTAAATACACTAATAAAAATTTAGGATAGACAAAGAACACAAGAAATGAAAAGACAAGACTTAACATAAACTGAGCCTATCTAACAAATAACAATAAGTTAATTTTTTTTCTAATTATATACTGAAGAAAGTGCCTTAGTCTAAAAATACTAATAACATTCAGAAAAAAAATATTTCCTTTGACATAAAATTCCGGGATATTTAAACTGAAAATTCATAAATAAGAAGACATCCGATAAAAACGGATGACCAGATTTTATAATAATAATAATAATACATATCTGATTAATTTCTTATCAAAGAAGTCATATGCAATTAAAATCAATAGTAAGTGTTTAGTAATTATTATAATCAAAAACAGTTTCTAATTAATATACATTCATAATTAACTGACAACCAATCAAAAAAAAAAAAAACTCATAAATATAATGTATAAAAAGATAAAATTTGTAATTTACAATATTTATTTCTGGAATATATTAAGCACTTATGGATTTATGTGTAGTCAACAATTTTTTAACATTTTATTTCCTTCTATCATTCTTTCTCCATAAAAACACAATTAACTCTCCTAGAAGGGTATTCCAGATAATAAATATGTTACTGAATCAATATTGTCAAAGTTGTTATTTGAAATTTGATAATTTCTACAAAAACAAACAAATGCATAAATAAAAATGGTTATGAATTTATTTAAGAGCCATCACTTGAACTCATATCAGTTCTGTTTTTAAATCCTATACAAATCACAGTATTTTTTTTTAAGTAAGTAAAAACCACAGTAAATAAGCATTAAGAATTAATTCTTAACTTAAAAAACAACAAAAACCACATAGATCAAGAAGTATTAACTTCTAAAAAAAAAAAAAAGAGAGAATTAAATATAAACAACTGGGCAACAATAAAAACTGGACCTAAATCTACATTGTAAGAACAAAACAATTTATTGAAATTATTTGTATTTCTAAAAATAAAATTTTGGGAAGGTTAAGTCACTGCAATGGGTAACCCACAAGGAATTTGCTATATTTAATGAAAGTATAAAGAATGAAAAATACCCAAAATTACGGAATGTGTGTAAAGTGGATAGGGCAGAACATATTGACTGTAGCTATATAAGCAAATCAGAAAAAACAACCGTTATTTTGCTCCAATTGTAAAAAAAATTAAACTCAAATGTGAATTAAAAAAAAAAGTAAATATAATTATTATTCTTACCTTTCCATCATAATCATTAGTTAAATTGTACTTCTTTTTTAAATAACAAAGTAATGTATCTTTAACAATCGATAACTGCCTTTCCAATTTATCCATATTATTAAATAATGAAACACAATGTTTACACAAATAATCATCTTCTTGTACAATAATAAGGAACTCATCACCAAGTAGTTGACTTATTTGGCTAGGAAAACCACTTTTATTACTTGAAGTACCAAGCACTAAATTTACTTTCTGTCTAGTTATCTTTTCATCGCAAACAAAACAATTCACTGGTGGTTCATTATTACATGAAGGTGGTCGTCCAGGTCTTCTTCTTGTCTTAAAAATGAAAAAAAGAAAATAATAACAAATTTAGCAGAAAAATCTAAACATAAATCATTACTATTACTATTACAAACATAAATGGAATATAACATAATGGATTATATGTAATTAGAAAAAAATCTGATAATTCTGATCAGATATAGTTAATTAAAAAGAAAAAAGATAACCTTAACATTCATCGCTCATCTAACCATATATTTACTCTAATACCTAGGTTCTTTACTATAATTTCCTTTATCATTTGGTGTTTACTGTCTGTATATGATATTCAATGTTGCTTCTTGTAGTTTTTCTTACGTAGGGAAGTCAAAATTTTACATGTGCCACCGGCATCCCATGAGTGCTCATGGGATGCTGGTTTTTTTTTCACCAATTTTGTTCTTTTAATGATACATATTTAGTATATAATAACAAAGTATAATTTAAAATTATTCCCACTTACAAAATTAGGAATATTTTATTTACATTCACGTTTTCATTTGTATTTCCTAATATTACTATTTATGGAATAATTTTCTTATAACTAATACAACTTACGTAAAATTAGATAAAAACTAAATAACTTCCTATTAAAATCCCTCCTGCCACCCGTTTTTGTATTTTTACAGTTTCTGATGATGTTTGTCAAAACAACCTGGGAAAGGCCAAGCTGTTCTGGGCACGCTTCACAGTAATACATCGTTTTTCTCTCTTTGTTATTTGAGTGACAGACAACATATTTTCTGCTTAAATTGGCCACGGTCATCTTGTTCATCAGTTTATGTATACTGATATACACTTGTTCAGTGTTCATATTGTATGTTTTTGGGCAGGTTTTGGAGAAATTAACATTTTTCCAGGTGAACGAGGCAGGAAATGTTCAAGTATAGCCAGCCTAAAGTCATACAAAGGCATTTTTGTATTACCAGAATACATATTTTACAGATGTAAAGCATTTTTAACACTTTTTCCTCCAGAACTACCATTAAGGTATATAGGATGAGATGAATGAACTGTAGCGTGTGTGAAAAATGCCATGCCTGACCAAGATTCAAACCCAGGAGGGATTGAATCGGGTTGACAGAGGGTCTCCTCTGTCAACCCGTTTCATTTAAGCATTGTACTGTATCACTGGCAGAGGTTTTTTCCTCATTCATCTGCTTTCATTAATCATTTCAACTATCTCATTTTTAAATTAAGTATTACATCAGAGGATGAAGATGAATGATGTATAGCTTGTGTGAAAAATGCCATGCCTGACTGGGATTCGAACCCAGGACCTCCAGATGAAAAGCCGAGATGCTACCACTCGCGCTATGGAGGCCGGCTGATATATAAGTTACTTTCCTTTTATCTTTCCAATCATAACCCCATCATTTTACCAAGCAATAGTCTCTCCTTTACCCAATTTTGCCAATACAATATCCACCAGTGAGCACTATCAATTAATTCTTAAAGTACCAGAACAGAAGATATTATTTGCCAAAAGTTTTAATTCTAACGAATAACTAATATAATTATCCATGAACAATGAATGGCCTATATTTAGTGCAATCCACATTAGATACATTACTATTTCCGAGACATGACCTTTCCCAACTGTTATGTCAGTTTTGCTTCCATAACAATGAAAATGTTATAAAATCATTCCATCTAACTCCGTCAAGGAATATATTTTTAAACCATATTTATCTTTCAGCTTTAATGTATTGTTTAAAATCTAACTGTCCCCGCCAAAGCACCATCGCTTCATCTAAAGAAAGTTGTTCACAGAGCTGATACATAAAAATCATTTTTGAATTAAAATTTTCTTCTGTAGCCTATATTTTGTGGGTACAATTCATTTTTCATCATCAGCTTTTGGCTCAGAAGAAAAACACCTACAATTAATAAAAAGCAATCATGACTCATATAGGCTCTGAAATCAGGTAAACCAAACATGTCACGTCTTCCAATAATCATGTAAATGGGTTAGATTGATTGTTCACATATGCAACACAAGAGCTATGAAGGTTTTACTCGTGTATTTTCCCATAAAAATATTTTTTTCTGTGTTCCAATTCATTTCATTTACAATCACTTCCAAATAAACAATATCTAGATGTCAATTATAAAAATCAATAGGATGATTACTGGGTACTGGCACATTCAATCCACTATTACTGATAAAACAATTTGTTTCAAGCCAGTTTTGGTAAACCATGTTGGATTACAAACAACATTATCATCATCAAACTCAGACTCGGAACTGCTTTCAGGACGGTCAAACTTGTCCTCACTTTCAAGCAAAAGTTATCTTGGCCTGCTCTTGAAGTTCCTAGCTTATTAGCTGCCATTATAATAATGGTAATAGTGGAAGGTGATAGCAATAAATTAATACTAAAATTACACTAAATAAATTAGTAAAAGAACTAAAATTTACAACAAAATAATAGAAAAAGAAATATTAATATGTAACTCTCATGACGTCTGGGACGCCAGTTCAAGTGAGCACAAGCACTGCGATCCAGGAATAACGGGCTCATACATAACAGTGGATCTACATGTAACATGCTCACACAGTATGAAACATACAGCACAGGAACTGACTGAAGACCGAGACATATACAAATGAATGGTGGGATGGGTCGCCAGCATCACTTGAGCATCCTTCCAAGGTCCGCCATGTGATACCAGCAGCACACGTGCAGTTTATGTGTTAAAGGAAACAACCTTTTGGCACTTACCGGCAATATCACTGATGGTGCTGCAAAGGCAGTTAGTGCTATTAATGGAAAATATAAAATAATTAAGAAACCTGGTAAGCATATTGTCATATATATTTATGTGTTTTTCTCAATTTAATATATAATTTTTATTTAGTTGATAAATATTAGCAACAAATATTAACCTTAGTAAATACTGCTCAATATGTATATCGTTTAAGGCTCTTACGAGCTACATATAAAAAATTTCTATGTTATAGATAACATCTTTGTATGAGTTAAACAACATTTGATTGAATTCCTTTGTGAAAACATTATATGCATTGTTTATCACTTCACAAAAATGAGAATATCTGTCATTGCTGCGAACAACAGCCAACAATTGAGTAACAGATTCAAAAACAAAGACTGTGATGATTTGGCCATGTCTGCAGAATGAATGAAAACTGATTACCATACAAACTCCTCTGGCATCAACGATCTGCCCATTGGAGAGTCCAACAAATAGTTGTAAAGACAACATGGATCAAGCAAATAAATAATGATATAAAAAACTGCAGGCTAAACCTTAATGAGGCCAGGATAACGGTGATGGATCGCCATGCATGGACGCGACTTGTTAGTGAAATCAGACAACTATTGGCACCCACACCAGAGTACAGGCTTAAGAGCCAATCCAATCCAAACACCAGCTAGGGATCAAAAGAAAAAGAAATAAAGTCCTTATGGAATTCAGATTCAATATACAGCAATAGAGTATTAGCAATTTTTCAGACAGAAGTATAATATCATGGCAATTGTAATGAAAAAAAAAATTTTTAGTTTTACTTGCATCTCCAGCTTACTAACAGTAATCACTGATCTACCTTCCAGAACCAAATTAAAATATATATATATATATAACCAGCATTAAATAAAACTACCTATACCAACATTACTAAGTGCTTTCTACTAAGCTACTGTAAACAAATGCTTTTTATAATAATGAAACTGATTCTTTCAATATATACTTTGTTTTATTACAAGCATCCTAAGTTTTTTATCCTAAATTTTTATATTAGTTTTTATTAGAAAATGTGAAACTTGGTTATTTGGTGTTATTGAATAGATTATTAATCCTGTACTGCAAATGACATCATCAAAAAACTAATGACTCATGATTTAAATATATTAAATTATTAATCATAAAAATAATCTGTCGAGAATTTTTAAATAATGATGAATAAAAATGAGTGTGTTCTTACACTTCTGAACGCACTATTTTTTTTTTTTTTTTAAATTACCATCATTATCTATCAACTCATTACAATCATACTTTATACATTGTTAATATTACACTGTATGTAAACATAGGTATGTTTACATACCTATGTAAACTTATTTTAACATTTAAGCTTATTTAACATTTGCTTATTTTCTTAGGATCATTTCAAAGAAAATAAGCAATGTTAAATTATTTGGTTGCATAACCAATTCAAATTTTTTTAAATATTTCCACAATAAAATTTAAAAAATTTAATCACACAGCCCAAATACTACTATTTGAATGCTGTTATCTTAAAATTACATTTTTGTATTAATGAAAATAATCATTAAATATTATGAATTTTGTGTATTACTTATAAATTACATTTGTTCTTCAGTGTATAATAAAGTGCCTTTTTGAATATATGTTATTGTGTCTTACCAGAGTCACAATAACAAGACTTAAGTTTTCGGGGCACAGATATCACTGTAATGAAGTACCAACAGTGTAAATTTTGTAATTTTCATCCAATTGCAGTTTTTAAAAAATTCAAAATTTGTAATCAAATAGCTCTGGATACTGAAACAAGATTCTTTGTTTCTGATAATAGATATCTCAGGGATAAATTATTCCTTTCTCTTAAGAAAAAAATCCTAAACATTATATTTATAACCCTAATATGGAAAACAATTTTTTTTATATTAATTTTTGTCAGCTAGAACTCATTTAAGAGTAATTAAGGTTTTTACTTATTTGCATTACATCAAATTATTTATTTGAAATTACTTTTTTTTTCAGCTCTTCAATCACTTGAATTTTAGAGTGGAACAAGCTTTTGTTTTCAATTATAGTGACAGTAGTTTGTATTTTGTATTTTTTACTTCTATCTAATCTGATGAAGAGATGCTGATATTTTTTATTAAGAATTTTGAAAACTGTAGTCATCAAGTATCAAAATTAAAGTCAACAGGAAGAAATAACAATACAAGTCAAAATATGGCTTTTAATAGTTAGTATATTGATGAAGAGACCACTTTGGTTCTTTCAAAATTGAAGTAGTGGGAATGATGTGACATAAGTAAAACAAAACTTATAATTGCAGTTTCAGTGAGAAAAATACAGTCCGGAGTAAACTTAGGCCTGAAGAAATATTGCCAAACCTGTAGTGAATTAATCTTTTTTTATTTTACAACAATAAAACAGAAACCGATTAAAATTCCACATGTGGCCAGATATCTAGTTCAGTTTTCTTACCTCAGGACCCATAACTAGCTTCATCCCTTGTTCATGTGAAAATGTTATAATAATTGCTTCTTAAGCAAACAGAATATGTTTGTAATAATAATACAGAATTAGGAGAGCAAATATCCTAACAACATATCCTGGCCTGGTGACCCAGTACTCAACAACAGAATGGTGGCCAGGGGCGGCATCAACTAAGTATTAGCATAAAATGAAGAAATAGAACATCAGCAAGGGCAAAGCAGATTAAGACAAAGCTGCACCCTATAATTCCATTAGCTTACAACTCAGAAATATGGTTTTTACCAACTATTATAAATAAAGCATAGAAATGTAACTGTTCATTTATCTCTATCATATATAAGCCTTTAATTAATTTTAATAAGAAATGTCTTACAGCCACTGTCAGAAAACAATTTTCTTAAGAGTTAAAGTGCAAGAATAACACTAGAAGTATATTTGAGTTACATATTCAAAACCGTACAGTCACAAGTCACTTACTGTGCAAATGAAAATAAATACTAAAAAATGTTAATTACAACCTGGAACCAGCAAATAAATTACAACTTTCAAAATGTCAAGCAAGGATTAATCAACCCATGTCTAAGTCACCAATCGGTGGTTGCATGACCATTTTTGGTTTTTATACATTAATTCTCAATTATTTCATGAGTTCAAAACCAACCTGTTTTAATTTTTAAAAGATTGTTAGTATGTGCTAGGTTAAACTTTAAGTGAACATTAATTTTTGTTTTTTGGCATTTTTGGATTTTCTAATATTTTCCAAAAACTAAGAGTCTTCAAAACAGTAATCATTGTATTCTACCTAAAAGAACTAGATATTATATTATGTACATTATTTTCCTAGCTTTTTTATTTTATGTCCTAAATTAGCTGAATCAAGCATTTAGAATGTAAACATTTCAATTTTCCCACAAATATTTCACTATGAAGGAAAAGGTAATGAATGAATTCTAATATTTATACCCTACTTAACACAATTCTAAAATCCTTTGTTTGATGTCCTCTTCCTCTATTTTTTTTTTAATAAAAAATCAGAAGTGTACAATTTTTCAAAATGTACAATTTTGGACCCCTTGCATCTCAGATTTAAAAAAAATTCATCAACTGTTTGGTTTGAAGCCCCATAGGAGTAAAATAGGCAATAAAAATTGTGACATTGATATTCAACTAATGAGCAAAAAATTACAATATGCGCAAAACATTCTACAAGTAGAACGTATCATTTCTTTTTTCAAGAACCAGATCTTGTACTTACAAGGAATTATGCTGTTGTTTAACCATACAGTAAAGTTAATTTGATAACGGTTCTTATAATGTTAAAAAATGATTTGGATTGACATTAACTTGTAAGAAAATGTTTGAAATACTGTTACATGGCAATGAAAATGCAAGGTGTGTCAGCCATACTTTGATAAAGTTATATGTATTCTAAAGGATATATATACAACAAAAAGTGTAAAATTGAATGGTAATCAGATAAACCTGATTTAAATTTAAACATGTTTTTAAAATATGTTTAATTTATAAAATAAAAGCTACTTTAATAATATTATCCAGTTTTCTATGAGGAAAGTATAAAAAATTAGCTTATTTTAAACACTTGTACTGTAAAATATGATTTTGGGCGATACACAATTCTAGCATGAAACCTTCGAAAACATCTACTTTTGTTACTAAACATAATTGTAGTATGATAGTTTGTAACTTCTTACTTGAACTAATTATCAAGATGCTTCTCAAAACTACTACAAGTCTATTGTTAATTGAAATAATTTCATTACTGTCTTTACATAATTTATATGGACATAAAGTAAATGTTTTGAATAAATTATTATTTAAATACATTATTTGTAGAATAATCCTTTTTCAAAAATAAAACTTTTTCATAATTATTTAATTCATAAATAATAATAATAATAATGAGAAACAATAAACTACAAAAATGAAATAATTATAAAAATACTCAAAACACATGTAATACTTATGAACATTTACAGAAAAAGGCTAAATTAAACATTAAGTAAAATGATATATTTACAGTTAAAGTTACCATTCTAGAGTAATAAAAGAAAAGTAAATTTTCACTATATTAAAATTCATTACCACTAATGAGTTGCTGCAGGAAAATTCAGTACTGAAATTGAGAAAATGCATGTGCTAGTTTCAAATAATACCAAACATTCTTTTGTGGTGAAATTTCTGTTGCACTGAAACAGTATATTTTAATAATTCAGCGTATTCAAGCATATACAATAATAATAATGGAATGTGATAACTACCACTTCAATGATCTCAAAGCAAACAGCCGAGAATAGTAAATATCTATGTTAGCTTATATTCAACTGATAAAGTTACAATCTACACAAGTTACACGATAAAGGTATAATAGAAGATGCAATATTACAACAAAAAAAATTAAACATTAAAATAATAAAAGCAAATTATAACCATTTATTCTTTTTATGTAGTACTAGAAGAAATTGCGACATCTGAATGTAACACAACTCGTAACATTACAGGCTTATTTTAATTAAAAGATTAAAACAGTTACTCACCTTAGAAAATCTTTTATAGGAAACGTTATAATTATCACGGCTGTATATCTTTTCCATGTCGGTTAACTCATAAAAAGACATCTAATATTTTTAAAACCTTATCATGAATTACAGGTTAGTAGGGTAACGCACATTTCACCTCATAGTAATGGCGACTACCTTGATCTAATTATTTAGTTCCATCAAAGTAATGATTCATAAAAAAAATTTACGTTTTTTCTTCATTTTGAAAACTATTTCTAAATCTAAATTATCTATCTTAAAATACTGTTTTTAAAAATCACTATAATAACCAAACCTTTCAACTTTCTCAAATTAATACACTGCCGACAACATCAAAACTGTAATAAAAAATTCTAAAAAGGAAAAAGTATTTTTTAACCCAATAACAACAATAATAATAACGTAAATAGAGAATACATTTAATTAAAACAAATAGATATTTTTACTACAGTCATATCATTACTTTAATCAAAGTGTGTTTTATTTAATAGGTACACAACACAAAAACATGCTAACAACAAAAATATTTAAAATACAAAAACAAATAATAGATTGATAAGCTTATATTTAAGCGAACGTTAAATGCACTTACATATAGAAATGTATTTCGATTGCAATGAAATACAAAGGAGTTCAGAATTCATTTTGTAATATTACACAACCATTAGAAAAACTACAAATTTAATCTTGCATTGATAAAATACATTACCTTCGTTGTAAGGAGCGGGACCGTGATGATGAGAATTCAAAGAATTCGTTATGATGAGATATTCAAAGAATTAGAGGATTGGCTACTGCTTTATCTAATGTTCGGAAAGGTTTCTTTGTAGCTAAAGGATTAATTAGAATTTTTTCATCTACAGTTAGTCTTTGTATGTGCTTTCAAGTAATTGAAAAAGAATTATTAAGTTACATTAACTAACAATACGTTTTACATAGGGTTTTTTTTTTCTCTTATGGCGCATTAATTTATTCCGGAAAATTTATTTATGCAGTGATTAATAATGAATCAGTTAATTTAGATGACATGAATGAAGATGAAGGTGAGGTGTTGGATGCTTCACTATCAAAACTAATTAAACAAAGTAATATTGAAAACTTAAAAGTACAAATGACTGAGATGAGTCGGTTAAATGATTTTAGAATAGAAGTTGAACTGTTACAAATATGGATTAAAAATACAGATTTCAGTTTAATACTTGATACAATAAAACTTTAAAAAAATCCTATTATTAATAATAGTGGTGCTTTACAAACTAAAATAGAATAATTTTTAAGAAGGTTAACATCATTAAAAAGATATTCATTCAAAGAAAAGTTAGATATTTCACAATTATTTTGCTTAATTGAAATGTTAATGAACAAAAATAACATGAAAATGACATACATAGTTTTATCACCACATATTATTAAGTACTGGACATTTATTTTAAAAATATCATTAAAAAGACAGAAATATTTTTAAAAATTAAGTCAATTTTAATTAAAGCTTATAGAAAAGCTTTATATACTTATTTAAAAAATAATTCAATTATACCATTTGGATTGTTAAAACAAGTGTTTAAATTGTCTTTTAAAGAATTATTTATTTTAATGAATGATATTATCAATTATTTACTCAATTTAGAAATATGTTCATATCGTCACAGACATGCTATTCAGTTATTACAAATATTTTTTAAAAATAGACATTTATTTGACTTTGACATTTGTCAAAAATATAATAATGAAATTTAGTAGTTACAAAAATAATATATATATATATATATATGAATTTAATGAAAGAAAGATCAATGAAGCTTTATTTGCTTCGAGTGAAACTGAAGAAAACCGTTAAAAAATCAGGTATTTTGAAATAAACAGAACAAAAATTTATCAATCAAACATCAAAATACAAGACTGGACATGAAAATACATTAGTGAGTGTTGATAAGTCAAACAAAAGAAAAATATATGATCTACATGGAAATAATAAAAGAAAAAAATCACATTATTATAACAAATAAAAATAACTTCAGAACATGAGTAATAGATTATCTGATTACAGAAAATGTGTTTGATACTAAATATAAGCCACATATTCAATTAGCTACAGGATGTATATACATTACTTTCAGTGACTAAAGAAATCAAAATTTTCTAAAGAGGGATATCAAAAAGATCTATACTTCTGAAAATGTTTTTGATAACTTATTATTCAGTAAAGTAGATGTGATAAATCATTAACAGAAAATGTTGAAATTTTTTGAAATACTTATCAAAACAATATAAGTGATACAATGTTTTGTATAAAAATGATATTTGTTTGCTGATTAAAATTCAATTGCTAATTTGTTTATTTTAAAATATTATTCTTCTCAATTTTTGAATTCATTAATTATTTGGCTATCTGCCCTGAGATATGTTTCTTGCACTAAGTCCATCTCCAATCTATATTACTAGCTAAACTTTTAAGATCCAGATAACTCTTATTTCCTAATAAATTATTTGTTGTATGTACTCTTTTCTGGCCTCTCTTTTTGATGCTTCTAATGATATTTTTTTCAATCCTGATATTATATGTCCTAGCCAACTAACTTCCCTACTCTGAAATGTTCTGATTAGACTACTGTTATAATTTACTCACCTCATTACTTTTCATTTTTCATTGTGCTTCCATTATCTTCTCCATATCTACATTTTAAATGCTTACAGCCTTTCTTTTTCTTATTGTCCATGTTTCACATCCAAACAAAAGTACACCCCAAATGTAACAGTTTACAAAATATTCCAACTTGATCTTGCTATTTCTGTTAAATGCTTTCTTATCAATTGTTATTCTAGTTTTATTTTTGCCACTTCTATAATCTTCTATCATCATATTATCTGTTTAAGTACAGACACTTATTTGTATTGTTTTGCTTGCTCAATTCTTCCTTATGTTATACAGACATTCACTGGTATACTGTCACCTACCTCACTTGTTATTTTACTAACATTCTCATTCCATAATCTATTAATTTTGAAATTATCTGTTGAATATCTTGTGCTTCATTACCTAAAGAAAACATGTTATCTGCAAACCTTATACAATTTATTCTTTTGGAGTATTTTTTAATGCATGTTAAACAAGATTGGCGGTAGGCATCCTTGGCTTAATTCCCTTCCTAAGTCAATCACTCAGCTCAAGCATCCTTTACTTTCATAACTGTTGGCAAATTACTGTAAAATTCATAAATTATTCTATCTTTCTAAGCTATTCTTTGGTTTCTTAATAGTAAGATTACTTTAAGCTATCGAATGCTTTTTCCATGAATAAAATATGCACTATTATCCTTTACCTCTTTCTAAATACCTCAAACCAATAAATAGTTCCTGTTAGGCCAATTTCATTACTTGCCTTGCTCTCCATGAAGAATTCATTTTGTTCTACTTTAAACATTTCTTCTATTTTTTTACTTTACCTTCTGTTCAGAATTCACAGTAGAATCACTGCTTAATTCAAAATTAAATTAATTGTGCCATAATCTTTATTGCACTATACATTTTAGAAATAGAATTATGGTTGTTTTTAAAAATGTTTGTAAACACTATTGTAGACTGTATTATGCAGTTTTATATCTCCTTCATTAAGATATTTAATCACTGCTATTGGCAGTTTATCTATTTCAATTTATTTGTATTTTCTATTTATTTATTTGTATAACTTACAATTTTAGGATTGGTATTTCTATTCCACCTCCTTTGGTTTCAAACTGATTATCTGAAAATCAGAGGTTTTCTGTCAACTTGGTATAGGCCCTCTTCTTCCATCATTTAAGTACTTTACATAGTATTTTGCTGTTCTAACGCTAATTTCTTTGGTGCTTGAAATACTATTTTTACTTTTTAATACTTTAGTTCATTTTTTCTTTTTAAATCTATTATACATGAACACTCATCTTTGTGTTAACTTGGCTTACTTGTCTGCCATTACTGATAGTTTTGTGTACAAATCTTATTTTTTCATTTTCTGACCTTACTTTCTTCAACTACATTATTTTTGTACTTTCTTCTTCTTCCATCTTTTTACTCATCTCTTTGGTAATCCATAGAGCTTCTTCCCCTTAACAAATTCAACTGTTTGTTCTGCTGAAAAATACAAATTTAATCTTAATAAAGTAATGCTCACAGGAGTTGTTGTCTTTTTCTAATAACTGAAAAAAGGGGGGAGAGGATAGTACATCAGTTTCTCTTTTTCTCTTTCAAATTTTTCTCTGGAGTCAGTCACTTATGAACAAAGTATGAGAGTACTTTTGTTTCCTTCCTTCTGACTGCCCATAGTTTAGAATCTATGATATCACAACATGCACAAAAGATTTGGCATTTTCCTTTATTCAATCAGGATTCTTGTTGCTACCTATCTACATTCCTTTTAAAGGCTCTTTTCCCAAACATATTGTGCTTCTTATTTCATCAATGCATATTTTAAATTAAAATATATTTTGCCTTAATGGTTTAGAGGGATAGTAATCAAAACTGAGATATTATTGATTTTTGACTTTTATTACAAATTGCTCAATGGTATAAATCCAAAGATTCAAAGTAAAAAATAATGATTAGAAATAAACAAATAGCTTCCTTTTCTATATCTATAAACTCAGCCTTATTATTAGATTAGATGATGCACTATAATGAATTTCTTGAAAATTATTCTTTAAATCATTAAAGGAGTGAGAAATTTATTCCTTAAATGAGTGAGAGTGAGGAAATATTAGATGAATATAAATAAACGAGTTTTATTTCAAACTTCATTTAGACTATTTAACAAATTATAAAAAAATAAGTTAAATGTAACTGTGGAAAAAATTGGGATATAAACAGGTCTGTCATATAAAATTTGAATTGTACACTTTTATTATTAATAAAGGAATGTCATCTTACTTCCCTTATCTCATTAAAGGTATAAAAAGTATTATATGTATGACTGTCAAAGTCTTGATTCTTTAAAACTGGTTTACACATAAAGGTGCAAATTGTACTAGTTATGTTTTTCACTGTTGATCAACTAACTCCCTTTTTTTTTTTTTTATTTAACCTCCGGAACCACTGTAAAGGTATATCTTCAGAGGATGGGATGAATGAATTGTAGTACGAGTGAAAAATGCCATACCTGACCGGGATCTCTGGATGAAAGGCTGAGACGCTACCACTCAGCCACGGAGGCCGGCAGGAAAACATAATGCAGCATTATTAAATGGATTGTACAATAAATAAGGGCAAAAAAATTATTTTAAAAGTAAAAAGTAATTTTTTATGTTAAAAAAATGGTAGTTGCAGCAACCAAAAAATAAAAAATATATGAATTATTTTATTAATTACTTCTGTATTTACCATATTCTTGAGATTTAGTATCATGATGCAGCTTTCCTATTTCTAATTCATGAAAAACTGACTTGCAAGAAAAACTGAATTAATGAAAAGAAATTTCAACAATGAAACACTACTACTATTTTTGAGTTTTTAACAAATATTTTTTCTATGATATGAAAAAGCTTTTAAATATTGTTGGAATAAGTTATCCTCACTCTTTCTTTTTCTGTTTAGCCTCCAGAACTACCGTAAGGTATTACTTTAGAGGATGAAATGTATGAATATGAATGAAGTGTAGTCTTGTACAATCTCAGGTCAACCACTCCTGAGAAGTGTGGTTAAAGGAATAAGTTAACCTGAAACAAGAGTTTGTTGACAAAAAAACATTTCTACAAATAAACTGTTTTCATTGCTAATCTAAAAAAATATCAAATTTCTTTATCGATAACAATTTTTTACTGTTGTTATTATTATTGGATAATTGTACATTAAATTTTACTATATTTTAAACCATTCATCTTCAAAATTTAACTTTTCATTTATAATATATTTTTTTTTATATGTATTTTTTCAAGAGACTACATTTTAAGTTCATTAATTTTCAAGACATGGAAATATTAGAAATAAATTAAGCTTATTACCTTTTATATATGGTATGTGTAAAGAGATTTAGTTGCTTCAGTCCGGCCACGAGGACTAATAAATATGTAAAGTTGTATGAATTTGTAGATAGACGTTGTATGGATGCACAGAGGACCAATATGTATATATTATGTGTAGTAGCTGATGTAGTGTAGTCGTTTTTAAATGAATAAAGACCAGCTCTTGGTTAGACGAATGTTTATTGTTTTAAACTGTAGTATATGCACTGAAGACGTTGAAGGTATAATAGTATGATATAGTATAATTTTCTTGAATATATTGTATTTAACAGTTATGAATAAAAAACTTTGTAATAACATGAAAGACTTATGAGTAATTATACTTGTGAGTGATACGTTGTATGTTGCAACTAACGTGTTTGAAGTACTACAGGCTATTGTCTGAGCGTCTGCTCTAATACAGCTTCCTGCCTGGAGTCTGTCTCTACTGCAACCGAATACGATGGTAATTGGATAGCAAGAACGAACTGACCATGTCTGTGTCTAACCTTCAACGTTCTCAATGCATAGAACATAACAGTATGTATAATGAGATTTTTGTTTACTATACTTAAAAGCTTATACATTAAGCTGTGAATGATAAAAAAAAATGATTTTTTTTATATCAAAAATAATTTTGATAAATGATTTTATAAAATATCTTTTCAAAGTTCTACTGGTCGTGCCAATGTAAAATTTGTTACAATTATCACTACCACAATTCATCTTAATCTTATATACACCTGACCTGATTTATTGTAAATATTTTTATTATTATTGAATCTTTTATTGGTTTTGGAAGCTATTTTATAGAAATTTTAAGAGAAAAAAATGTTTTATTGTTAAAAATTACTAATAGTTTTTATATTATATCCATTATTGGTAGCTAAATATATTTAATTATATTTAGTTTTTATTTTATATTGTATTATCATTCATATATTTTATATGTGTAAAAATATTGTTAATACTGGTATTCTAAAAATTCCATACTCTCTCTCTTTTTCTGTTTAGCCTCTGGAATTACCGTAAGGTATTACTTCAGAGGATGAATGAAGATATCTATAAATGTGAATGAAAAAATTCCATATTAAATATTATTATCTTTATCTACATTTTTATCAAGGAAGTTAATGATGGTTATTGTTCAATTTCAACTATACAAGTTATATTTTGATGAAAATTGCTGAGTTTATGAAGTATCATTATATGTTCTAAATTTGTTTATTGAAAATTACCAAAATGTCATCATCGACATATCTGATCCATAATTTTATGTTATGAATATATTTAATGTTATACACAATAATATCCTTCATATTTATATTTTGAATAAAATGCTACTTAAAGGAGAACCCATTCTTCTTCTATGTAAAATTCATTATTAAATGTGCAATAATTGTGATTAAAAGTGAGTTCCAATAATATTATTTATCTTTCATTTTTGTGTAGTTATTTTTTAACCTCTTCCAGGTTTATGTCGGAATATTCCGACGAAGACAATATGCACCATTAGGGGCTTTGTCGGAATATTCTGTCATCAACTTTTTGTCCCGTTATATTAATTCATTCTTTGTTGTAATATTCTGTCGTTTTATATAGATTTGTGTTAGTTGTCGTCTAAATGATAGATAGCGCTAGTTGAGAAGTTTCGATGTGGTTTTCATGTGTATAAATTAACAGTCAGACTATAAAACTCATGATATCAGTGTTCAGAGTGTGATGTAGGTTTGTGCGCAGCCCCCTGCTTTAGAATTTTCCACACACAAAAAAATGAAATAAACTAAAGGTTTAGTGAAATAGAAACAATAATAACAATGTACATATATTTAAATTTATAATCTTAGATAGTAACCTGCTTAGACATTTACAGACTGCATTTAATCCACATCACGTTCAGGTAGGTTAGGTATATATGTTTTTTTAAATACTAATAAAATATGTTTGCGTGCAAAAAAAATTATTTCTAATTTCATTTTGAAATTTCATTAATGAAAAAAAAAAAATGGAGCAAGATAATATCCATTTATGTAAAAAAACGAAACCGGTAAGGGGTTAATATTTAAAGCTTCTTTATAAAGAATCTTATTATACATATTATTTATACCATAAGAAATCAAAATTCCATTACTACCTAAGTTTTTATCTTTTAGTTTTTTAATAGTTTCAGTACTATAAGTATGCCAGCCTCCGTGGCAGAGTGGTAGTGTCTCAGCCTTTCATTCGTAGGTCCCAGGTTTGAATCCCGCTCAGGCATGGCATTTTTCACACACGCTATGTGTGTGAAAAACACACATTCATCTCATCCTCTGAAGATATACTTAACTGTGGTTCCGGAGGTTAAAAAAAAAGTACTATAAGTATAATTACATTTTATATTATTTTTTTTTTTAGGAAATTTGATAAAGATCTAGAAATTTTAGAGAAAAGTATAATAATGTAATTTATAAGTGATCTAATAAGGTAATTTTCTTTTTTGAATTTTTATCAAACCTGAAAATTTAAATCATTGTTAAAATTTATTTTTTATTATCATATAACAATTATTATTCAATGTGTTTTACAATCAATTATTACTTAGAAAATTAAACTCAGAAATAAATCATTGAATGACAGATTATATAAACACAACTGAAAAGTTATATACTGATATAACATTTTTGTAAAACTACAATCGGTAATTTATATTAATTCTGCATAAAACTAAATATTTTTTTTTTGTGATCTTAAATACTCTTTTTTTTGATTTTAGTATAGAAGCATCTCACTAAATGCTCAATGACTAAGCATATAGACAATAGTAATACAAGTGTTTTAGCATAAAAAAAAAATGCATGTAAAATTTACTGTATCTTATAACAAGGTATGCATACAAAACTACAAAAAAAAAACTTTATCATTGCACAGTATTAAAAACCTTAAAATTTAAAGTCATTCAGATTAGGCTGTAACTGCAAAAAAAGTATGAGATTTGTGAAATGAATTGAGGAATTTGTCTATGCACATCTGACAAGATAAGACAAATTTTAGAAACCATTATTTTTTCTGTCTACTTTAGATATATTTACAATGTATGTTTAAAAACAGAGAAATTTTTTAAATTCAAGAAACTGGGTTAACTTGAAATAAAACAAACTGATTTTTTTTAATTAATTTTCTTTACTGTTACCATTTTATGTATATTTACACATAGTGTATATAAGTATACAAAAACTGTAATTATTTTAAATTTATGTTTAAAAAAAAAAAAAAAAAAAAAATCGCTATTATCATTAAGAGACAATACTAATCATACAAATAAATAAATAAAATAAACATATAAATTTACACAAACAAATTGAAAAAATACATTCATACACACACATATATAAAAATATACTTAAAAATTACAGCAAGACTGTTTGGTAAGATTCCAAGTTACAGTATATCAGTTCTCTTCAATTCTTTATAGTGAACAGCGAAACACCTACCAGGTTAAAAACACATTTTCTTCTATAATTTAATCTTTAAAAACAAATTTAAAAACACTCTAATACCATATTAACTTCTCAAATACTTATAAATTAAAATTAAATAAAATACCTAACATTTACAAGAATTTTTGTGCAAATAGTACATAGGTATAATTGATTATTAAATATGACACTTATCTATACTTATGAATAGTGTACTAACAACTACAGTGATCACAGAGATTAGCTGAAATTATTATTTTTGTTTATATTGTAGATAAAAAAAAATGTAGTTTTTGTATTACTAAAAGTAGTAATAAGATTAAGAACCAGTCTTAAAATCAGAAATTTTATATACAAAGTATTCAAATAATATTTTACAGTTGCATGCATTCATACAGCAATTCTGCCAATTGTATTATTTTTTCTTATATAATAATGTAATTATAAAAATATAATTAAATTACATTTAACATTTTAATAAGAAAATTATAATGACTAAGTTTTAAATTAATTTTTTCTTTCAATTGCTTTTCTTTTCAATAAAACAGGGGCAAACCCAGAGCCAGATAATATATTAAAAAAATAAAAACATCAATAATAAGAAAATGTACAAAGGGTTGAGCGAAAATCAATGTAAAATAAATATATTTTCATAAGGAAAAATTAGCTGTCATTAAAACACATTTAGACAAAGTATACTTTACTTAAGAAACTTCTTGAAAAAAAAAATTCTTGACTAATATACCAATCAGTTAGGCTACTCAGAGATTGAAAAAAAAAGAAGAAATCATACTATATATTGGATAATTGTCTGCATGTTTATCTTTTATTCATGAATAGATAGCTGGATTAAATATGTGATCATTATTCTTTTAAAACAATATAATAGAAAAAATATAATTGAGAAAGAGTTTAAGGTGCTATATATCTTTAAATAATTGATTACTACTTTGTATGAAATTAGCTTAAATTAATAGAACAAAATAAATTTTTTGTAATATATTTATTACTACTTATTTTGTAAGAAACATTTTATTACCACAAATTCCAAAAAGGTTTAAAACTCAATGCAGTTAATAACTGAATTCAAACAATCATTACCTGTGTTTACTGTGAAAATTTCAGAATACAGAACTGAGTATAAAACACTATAGAGTAGTGAAAAATCAATATTTTAATAGTTTTATATACTCCTGATTGTAGCAACATTCTGATGATTACCAATAAATAAAACTTAATTTGTATGAATTAACACCATAGCAGCTAAGTTATTCAATAGGTAAATCAGGATTTATAATTAATGCTTTCTAATAGCCAGAGAAAAATGTACACCTGTTAAACACACAACTTGCATCAAACATAAAATTGAATTTAGCATTTAACTGTATCTGTTTCTACTAAAAACTATCCTGCTTAACCAAGTTCATCACTTACTTTTAAATTCTCCATTATATAAAATATTGAAATGGACTTGGAGGGGGGACACATTTTTAATTTTCCTTTCTTTCATTACATAAATGTACAATGAATATATTAATATTATTATTAAATGAGTATATATCATATGCTATAATTAACAGCAATGGCAATATTTAATAATAGGCTAAAATGCAGTTACCTAATTGATTATATGCATCTAACAACAAACTGTAATAATTTTTTTTTTTTTTTATGAAACTGTTCTCTTCTTATTCTTTACTTCATTTTACACATATATAAAATTACATATTACATTTTAGAATTAAATAGATTATTTAGTCTTATCATTTAGTTAATTATCCAACATCCATCATAGTAATTAGACTGTTTTATGTACTAAACTTACTAAAGTAGTCTCTAATAAACAATTATGATAGAAAATAAAAGGAATTTAATCAAATGGCAGAATAAAATAGATATTACACACACATTTTATATGTGATAAGAAAAAAAAATAATGGTAATAACATCTGAAATTAGGAAGAAAGAGGTTTAACAATTATGTAAGCAGCAAATTCCATTTTTAAGCATTCAAAATTGTACTGAATTACTCGCACAATAATGAGTAAAAGCTGAAGAGCAAAATTTGGTAGTATCTTTGAACAAAGGCTGAGTCATCGTAAATGATGAGAGATGTATGTAGCAATATGAGCTAAAAGTAAAACAGAAAAGTACAATGCAGCCAATGGAAAACAGTTAAATCTTCACAGAAAAAAGAAAATTTAATTATCAGAAACATCTAGGTAACTTTTTTTTTGTACTATTATAGGAATTATTTATTATGAATCTACAACTTGAGAATATACAATCAAGTAGGTTTACTATTTTGTAATAAAAAGATTACAAAAAAAGGTTATCCAACAATGATTCAAACTTTTACTATAAACTGATGAATGTTGAAATATGACAAAACACATAAAAAAGTACCATCTATGAGGAAGATTTTTCCTACAGATAACTGTGTGCAATACATCCCATTTACTGGTTCTCTTCTTCAATAAGATTTTCCTGCTCTCACAGTTAATGGAAAGCATTTTAATCAAAAGTAATATGATTAAAACTGTATAAAAATTCTCCAGAACTACTTAGAGATCACTGCCACGGGATCAAATATGAAGGGGAATATAACAATATTAACAAAATATCTATGTAGTACCTGAGCTAAGAGGTATAAATAGTAACTGACTGCTTTGCATATGTGACAGTCCCAGATTGGGCTTTTCATGTGGTTACCAGATAGGAAAAGAATCCATAGAAAAATCCTTAGCAGAGCTACATTCCTCCCATTAAATCACACTTGTACTATACTAAAGGTCTCCATAGCCTTAACACAAATTCAATGGCCATCCAAACTGAACCTCAAAGAAGGAAAGATTTAAAAGAAGATTACTGGGAAGTGACGAAGTAGTTATAAAATAAAATAAAGTTTCAACAGCAAAGAGAATGAGCTCAGACTTCATTACAGAGCAAATCTTTACCTATATCCAAAATTACATGGCGTGCAGAAAAGTCAAACTATTCAGCAAAACCCTAACTCTCATTATGTTCTAAAGCAATTACATAAGGATGAATCTGCAAACATTATACTCAAACCTCCAACTTCCTTATTACTTTGTAAAAAAATGAATATATTCAAAATATAATGAAAAAAAAAAATGAATATACATCAGATCCAAAATTATATCTGATCTACATCATATTTAAATGGATCCAAATATCTAAAAGCGAACTTACTGACACCACATATCAGGAAGCATGGTATTTTCTGGCAAAGCAATACCACTAGACATTTGTTGAAGTGGGGAACCAGATATTATTTCAAAAACTAAACCATTATTTTCTTCATTGTTAACAGTTGTCATGATACAGGGCATCATTACAGCTGAATTTCCAGTATCATCTTCTTCCATATTAACTAATGTAAAATTTGTTGTATCTGGAATGAATTCAAAATTGTCCGGTGGTTCTCTTGAAGTTGTAGATAATTTTTCATTTTCTGTTGAGACATCTGTGTTACGAGGACTTGACAATGATTTTTCTTTAATAACCATTTTAAAATCAGTTTGTTTCTGCAAAGATTTTTTATTATTTAATAATTCATAGTTATTGTGCATTTTAGCTAAATGTACAGAATATTTATGTTTTGTTGTAAAACCACGTTTACATGTATCACATGTAAATGGAAATTTTTGTGTATGTAAAATTAAATGTCTTTTTAATGTACCACCCACAGTAAAACTTAGGGGGCAATGAGGGCATTTATACGGTCGCTCTCCAGTGTGTTTTCTTTTATGAACAGCAAGTAGCGACGTATGTCGGAATAATCGTCCACAGAAATTACACTTATATGGAAAAGGATTATCATGCCATTTACGATGTATCCAGTATGTACTCTGAAATGTAAATTTACGTCCACAAACATCACAAACGTAACGATCTTCTTTTGTATGACAACTTCTATGTTCTTCTAACATCATTCTTGACATAAAACCTCGCTGGCAAAAATCACAAAAGTATTTAAATTTGCCAGTATGTATGGCAAAATGATGTCTTAAACCAGTTCTTGTTTTAAAAACTCTTTTACAAATATCACATTCCAGTTTATTAGAATTATGTAAATCTCGCACATGTCTTTGTTCATGATTTTTAAGAGCTTTTAAATTAAAAATTTCTTTACCACAGTAATAACAATGCGGATCTCTATGTACTTCATCGTAATGATTTTTTAACTGCTTCTCTTTCATGAATTTTTTGTTACATTCATTGCAATGAAATTCAAAATTTTCTGGGTGTAATTCTTCATGCGACTTCAATAGTTTTTTTGTTTTAAATGTTTCACTACAATATTGACATAAATAATCTTGCCTGTCTTTTCTATTGTTATTTTTATTATTATGTTCTTTAATATGTTTACTCATTAATTTTTTATTTTTTGTTTCAAATGAACAATAATTGCAATATATTGTTTTATGGCTATTATAATGTTCATTTTCATTACTTTTATCAATATATTTATCACATATATTACAAGTAATCATATCATTCAATACGCTATGATCAATATTTTCATGGTCTTTTAGGTCGTTAATTGACGTCCCGGTATATGTACATTGTTGACAAGATAGATTTTTAATATTACTGCTAGAAACTTCATTACTAATACTTTTGTTCACACTACAATGACTGTTACTGCTATTATTTTGGACAGACGTATTTAAAGTATTAATTATTATTTCATTGACAAATTGTGATTCGATAATTGAAATGTTATTTTTATTATCAAGAATTTTATTAGTATCAGTATCGATAAAGTGTTTATTATCTAAGCCATTGTTATTATCAGTTTTTATTAAATTATTATATTTAAAATCATTAAAATTTTGGTTTAATTTATGATCATATAATGTAGCATGTTTATCTAAATCATTTTTACTACTGAAAGATATATTACAAGTACTGCATGAAAAATTTGTTATCAAATTAATTTTATTATCGTGATCATTTTCATTATCAACATTATCATTATTGTCATTATTATCATCGTTATCACCATCACAATGATCAATCTTTTTATCAGTCAATGATATATCGGTGATATTTTTATTGATATTATAATTCAAATTTAATGAATTTTCTTTATCAGATGATAAATTAATTGACGATGATTCTGATGATAATGCCATGAAGTGTTCAACATTATCGAAATAAATTTCAGGCGCAGATTCATTATTTGTTATAATTTTTTTATTGTTATTTTTATGAAAATTTGTATGCTCAATGTAAGTTGACTGTTTATCAAATGTTAGTGAACAAATACCACAACGTAGTAAAAGTGTATTTGTGGTCATATTTTCATCATCATTATCAACATCATTATTGCCACCATCATCATCATCATCATCGCCACTCAAATGTATTTCACTGATGTCATTATCGTAATCATTTGTATTTAAATCAACATCAACTTGAATAATTTCTGTAGTAGAATCATCCTTTGTTGTTGAATAATCTAAAATTTTATTACACAACTTTGTTGATGTATTATTTGTCTTATTAACATTGCTAATTTTATGACTACGTAAATGTTTAATTAAACTATTTTTAATGTTAAATGTTAATGAACAGATACCACATTTATATTTACATGACTTACTACACTTATTTTCAAAGGTATTATTACTAGTAACACATCCATCACTACAATTATTGCTATCATCGGTATTATTATTATTTTTAACAGCAGCAGAACAAACATGTAAATTTAATTGTTTCTTATTTTTAAAAATAGTTAAACATGACTGACATTTAATAACATTTTTATTTTTAATATCATTTAATGATGTAGACGATGATGAAGCAGAAGAATTTGTAGCACAACATTCAAATTGATGTTTATCTAATAAAAAATTAAATTTTGTTTTAAATTTACAATTTTTACATTTAAAAAATGTTTTTACTTCATTTTGATTATCAAAATCTAATGAGCTATTATTACCGTTGTCAGATAAATTACTTTCACTTAAATTTTTATCAGAATTCATTTGTGATTGTAATTTAACGTTTTTTATATGCATTTTCATATGTTTTTGATATTCATTATCATTATTAAATGTTATACTACAAAAATAACACGACCACTTATTTAAATGTGAATTCATAATATGTTTCCGAAGTAAAACCTGTGTATGGAATGCTTCATCACACATTGTGCATTTAAATACAGGTCTGTTCACAGAACATTTATTTGCTTTTAATTTATTAATATTTTTATCACTAATAATTCTATCACATATTATTTCTTTCTTAATTTGAATATTATTATTAATAGTATTTTTACAATCAACATTTATTACATCATTACTATTATTATTTAGTAACAAATTACTCTTATTTTCGGCTATTTTAACATTACCACTATCTTCTTTAATTGTATCTTTAATAGTAAAGGAATTATGACAGCTTCCAACTGCTGACTGTTTTAATAATAAAGAAGTAGGGGAAGAAGAGGTTGATGATATCTTCACACTACTTTTAATACATTCATTTGTTTTTTCACTGGATGCTTCCTAAAATTACAATAAAAACAAGTGATAAATTAAATAGAAGGAAAATTAATTATATTACCAGAGAACAATCAGATTTTATTCTTATATTAATTACAAACATTTTGTTTGTAACAATGTTGGTTCGTTCAACAATTTGTTTTGTTTGCCTACAATTAATTTATGCTAATGTTGTACAAAGGACAATAAGAAAGTTTTAAAACAAAATTTAATCTCTTTATTATTTCTAAGACTAATTTCAATTACACATTACACACTTCTGTGTCCTTTGAAACCAGTCTTCAAAGAAACCTTGTTATGTTGTTTTGTTGGAGCTCTAGACACACTCATCATCTCAACCCCTTACAACATAATCAACACTCATAAAACGCCTCTCTAAGTCTGTTCTTAAACTGGGAGAACAGCACAAGGTCACACAGAGCAAGGTCAGGACTGTATGGAGGGTGCTCTAATAGTTTTATTCTAGAGCTGGCCAAATACTTGGAGTAGTACACTGGAATTTTATCGTGGTGAGAAAACCAGGCATCCATCCTTGAGTTTGGGTACAGCTTCTTGAAAGCTTTGACCACTTTAGCCAGGCATTCCTCTGTATATGACTTCCCTGTAGCTACCTTCTGGGTTTCTAAAAAAACTCGCTCTAAAACTCCTCTCACTAAAAAATACATCCACCATTCTCTTCACTGATCTGGATTTTCAAACAGCCAAGGGGAGATCTCCTCAACTTCGAAAACCGATCTTTTTTACTGGGCCTTGATCAGGACATCATAATATTACAGCTAAGTTTCATCACCTATCACAGTACTGTTCATGCAGGGAGATTTCACATTTTCAAACTTTTTCAGCATTTCCCAGCACCATGAAACACAACGAGCCACTTTATTATCTATCAAGTTATGTGGTATCCAAAGGATCCAGAAACATTCTAACTTGAAGGTGCTTGCGGAAAAGAACAAAATTCTGGTCGTTGAAGTACAACAAAATCAAAATTATTACAACTCCCCATATATATTGAAGTCCACAAAATAAATATAAACTAATTAACATGATAAACATTGTTAAATTTTTATGTTAATAATATTAAAATAGTTTAGTCTTTGTTGTGTGTATTCATGTCTTTTCGAATTTGGCGGAAAGTTATGCAACCTACTAGAAGCAGTAAGGTTGTATCTTTTTTTGTATTAATATTTTTACAAAGGAATGAATCTTTGTTTGGTAATTTGCATTGACAAAGTTTAGTTTTATGATTATGTAATTATTTATTTTGTCTGGAATAAATTATATTTATAAATAGAGTAGATATTAGTAATAGAACAAATAGATTTTTCTAGTATTTTGTAGAAATACAACGGACAATATATAAGCAAGACGATGGAGCTGATGATTGGCTCAGTGTGTATCGTAGTTAGTTCTGATCGGTGACACTGCTGTTGTAACTGCGCGAATGTTTAAATTGTTTTATATAGATTTTGTTAAGTGTAATTAGAATTTGTTTTTAGTTAAATCAAATATTGTGAGGCAGTCAGAAATCGTGTCGGTTATTCACAAATCATTCTCTCACTGCAAGGTACATTATGAAGACAATCCTCTTCAAGCAAAGGAATCATTTCCATTAAATAATGATCAACACTTAACCCATTTACATAATTGTAGTGCAAAATTATCTGGTATGTAATTTTCAACCTTGATGACAAATACTACTTCTTTTCACTAACACAGCTAAAAAGCAAATGACACTAAGGCAGTGAGTAGAGTGGCTACAGTGCATGTTGGGATCTGTCTAAACACACACTAATGTGTTAGCGCCTGTGATGATTTCATCATATTGCAAACTTTCCTAATGTCCTTTGTAGAATAATCAAGGATAATGTTATAAATTTTATTAAGAGCTCATCATTTTGTATTAGAAAGAGGAAAATACTTTGTTTATAATAATCAGGCATTTTTTAAAAATTTAACTAAATACATAACCTACATAGATCATTTGAATATTGCTTCTATACAGATAGCTCTCAATTTTTCTATCAATGAAAAATATGTTTCTATATCTTAATTACTTTAAAAACACACCTTGTACAGTCTTAAAAATAATTTTTTTCTAATGGTATTCAACAACGTAAAATGAACATAAAGAGTGAAACAGTATTCACTCAGAATTTTTAATACTGTTGCTGATTTGTACTAACTGCAATCTGGCATTCCATGCAATTCTGCAAAACTTCTCTTCATTTCTATTACAATGCTTTTGGGTGATGAAAATCATATTTAGTAACCTGGACCTTCTATTTGAATTGTTCAATTTCACTTTCAAAAATTTAGTTCATATATTTGTACACATGCCAATTTTTTTCTTATTTAATATATTAAATAATGTGAGATTGATAAAAAAAAGTATTCTGTGATACAGAATATTTGTAGCAGTTTTGTAGCATATGTGTAGCCCAGTACTCAAAGAAAAATCATGTGTTCATTAAATTTTTAAAATACTGCAATCAAATTAACCAACAAAAGTAAATGCTAATTAGAATAATCAGATAAAAAAATTACAAATACCTCAATTATTTCGACATCACTATCAGATTCATTTACTACACACATTTCTTCAGTCTGGCAATCAGTCTGAAAAAATAAGTAATGGTATTTAATAAATCTTTAAAAATTACAATTTCAGTAATAAGACTAGAACAAATATAATTCAAGAATTAAGGTAAATTAAATAACAAAATACTATTGTTATTTAATAAAAAAAGTAATAATCATGGTAAGTCATTCCTATCATTAAATCATTAAAAAGAAGAAATAATCTAAATAAAATATTTTCTGAAGAGTTTTACGGTTTGAAAATACTCCTATCAGTTAATGTAATTTGATTGGAAGAAGTTATAATTATCTGATTAATACTTTGAAAATATAACTTTTCACATCAAACACTAGTATTAAAATAATAGTCATTACGGTTCAATAAAAGAAAATATTTTGTTTTCAATTATGAATCAGTAGGGCTCAAATTACATAAATATTTTTTTCACTTAGAGCTTCTACATTTCACATTACTTCATCACATAATTACCACATTTCAATTATTGATTGCTAGAATTATGACATTCTTCAGAATTTTATTATTTTAAAACCAATAAGTATATTAATAATCAGATGAATCAAGTGTGCTTGGTGAAAGAATTAGCAATAAAAAAAAATTGTGTTTTACTAATTGATGATTTCATTGAAATTCTACTATTACAATACTTTTCAATAAGAAATCACTTATTTAAAATTCAATCTATAGTAAAGCTAAGTAATATTAATTTTTAATTTAGAAATGAATATTCAGATATAACACCAAGTATTGCATAAAACATAGCGTATTACATGAAAAATTAATAAGCTATAATTTTTTATATTCATCAAATGATAAAAAATAAATTTTGCCTAAACACAATTCTTTTGCTATAACAATTATTTTTTTAAGTTTAATCGTTCTAAATTATCTTTTGTTAGAAGAAATTCTCTATGTCCTTACAATGTCTTTAGTAAACAAAAAATAAAGACTGGAAAAAAAATAGCACATTTCATCTGCAATAAATTGTTTTATCATTAAAATTTAAAGAGGATTACTTCTGTAAGTTAACAATAAAAAAGATTACAGGTAAGCCACCAAAGAAAATATTTCAGTTTATAAACTTTACAATTAAAAAAAAAAATATTTGTTAGGTTTTAAAAATAATTGACGACAGTCTAATAAAAAGATTAATCCACTGTTAACCAACGTACTCAAATAAGAAAGTAAAGTTTTTAATTCGATTAAATAAATTATTTTACTTTTATTAGATTAATATTTTAATCTAGTCGTAACAGTTAAGATAATTTAAATAAATCTTTAATTAGAATTTATTAAAGATATATGGTGTATTTAACCGGGCCAATTAAATAAACATTTATTTTTTTAAGAGTGACACGAGTAGTCATTTGTAATGTTTTAAAACTTTAAAAAATTATTAAGTTGCAGCTTTAAAAATATTTACATTTTGTAAAAAAAAATTTCAAAAATTTATAATATTTAATGTTGGAAACAATCGACTGCATTCATTACAGTTCAAAAATATCTCTTCTCATTTAAGGAGACAAGCCATAAAAAATAATGTTTGTAACACCATAACATGTAATTTTTAACATTGGTAACACCATTACTGAAGTGAAGTGCTAGGACGCACTTTACTGATCTAAGCAAGCTGTGATTTTATCTTTAGTTTTCTTTACAAATTGTAAAAAAGAAAAGATTCTATAATTTTATTTGCGATAGTTAAGAATGAAGACTATTTAAAACTAAAAGCTTTTGGTACACTAAACTGAACAAAATTTACTAAATTCAATTTTTTTAATAAAAAAACTATAAAATATTTTCAGTTGCTCATGTGACAAACTTCAGTGACTTTATTAATCAAGAATTTATTATTTTCTATCATGGTATTTCTCAAAATTAGACTTTGATGTGTACAAATGGTAAGAAAAAAGTTCACGTGGGTGATAACAAGATAGTCATCAGAATGGTCAGGACGAGATTTCATATGAAAAATTAAGAAAGAAAATATAACCCACAAAGAGATATGTAGAATATCTCCTTGATACATTGAGGTTTAAAAAAACAAAGAAAGAAATGAGAAAAAAGAAATAAATAAGATAAAAAGGAATGATGTTAAGTAAAAATATGAACAAATCATAGGTTCAGAGACCACCATTTGAACCTTAGAACCTTGAGTTCTAAGGTTCTAATCCTAGTATAGGTAGTTATTTTTATATGGATTTGAATACTAGATCATGGATACCGGTATTCTTTGTGGTTGGGTTTCAATTAACCACACTTCTCAGGAGTGGTTGACCTGAGATTGTACAAGACCACACTTCATTCACATTCATACATACCACCCTCATTCATCCGCTGAAGTTAATACCTTACTGGTAGTTCAGAGGCTAAACAGAAAAAGAAAGAAAGAAAGGTTCAGAGGCCAAGAGAATATTACAAAGAAGATTCTGTAAAAAATTAATGAATAAAGCTAAAAGGAGGAATAATTAAAGCAAATGACACATTAAGTAGAAAACTATGGATAACAGGTAATATGCTGAAACAAATTGATGAGCACAAAAATAAGTGAACAAAAAAAAGTGATAAAAAGAAATATGAGCGGAAAATTGTATTGATATAGAAGAAACAAAGTTAGAAGTATGAAGTAGTAAAGAAAGAACAGTTGAAGGAGCAATTGAATCTTAAATGAATCTTGCATGCATTTTAATGAAAAACTATATAAATGAATTACGAAAAAATATAAATATTTAAGAACTTTTTACAAGAAAACAGAAATATATTAGAATTAATAATACCTTATTAAAATCATTTAATAATTCATCATGCATTTCTACACCAACATTAACTTCACTGCTTTCTGAAATTAATAAAATGGTACAAATTAAAGGTAAATAAATCTATTAACAATTAGTAACTAAATGAATGAGTCTATTGTAAACACAAAAAATGCAAGTGTCCCACTGTTTTCATTACAAATAAAAATTAAAACTTTATTGATATAATACTGTTTCTGTATTACAAGAATAAATAAATTTATCCAAGATATAACGGCTTTCTGCTCTGAATTTTTTTGAAATTTTGACAGTAAGTAGGGAATAGCTTAGAGATTAAAATCTACCCTATGCCAATGTGTGTTTTTACATTGGGGGTGGTTACCACCACATCTCGCAGGTGGAAATTGTTATGTTGAAAATAACCACAGAAATCGATAGAAAAGTAAATTTTAGGAACAAAATGTTCTATAAAACTTTTTTGAAAAGTCAATATTTTTTGAGTTATTCAAGACTGAAAGTGTCTATTTTTTCATAGAAAAAAAGCATTTTTCAAACGATTTTTCGTGAATAACTCAGAAAATTTGGTGAGTGTCTTTCCATATGGGGGTTGGGATGCACCGGAAGATCTTTAAAAATGATCTTTTATAATTGCAAGAAAGAATGCGGCACATCATGTGGCTGCCATAAACAGCCAGTGCTCCGATTTTGGATGAAGAAGAGGAGACTGAAAGTGACGACAGCTCTTATGATGATTCATAAGTTTGTAAATATTAATAAAAAACAAGTAAATTTAACGTACAATTATAAGTAAATTTCATTATTATGTAAATCACATGTAAGTATATGAAATTATTACAATATTATAATGTTTCCATTCTACTCTACTTTGAAAAGAAAATTGCTTAGAGTTGCAACATTATAAGGGGTGATTTTTAAGAGTTGAAAAATAAAAAGCTCATTACTTTATAATAAAATGTTAAAATGAATTACACTGTAATATAATATCAATTTATTTTATTTTAAAATTGCTGGCGAATAATTATTTTTCATTTAGTCATAATAGAGGGTGAATTTTAAGGGTTGAGAAATTACGAAAAACTACAAATAATGATCCAAAGAATTAAAAATCTTCATTAAACTTACTTGGTTCTGATTTCAATATGTTATAAGCTTTAGTTTGCATCTTTATAAGTTTTTACAATAAGGGGTAGTTTTCATCCCTAAAAAATAATAAGCACATATCGGCATAAGGTAGATTTTGAAGAGGAGGGTAAGTTGAGCTTAATTCCAAATTTTCATGCAAATCGATGCATATTCAAAAAATTCAGAGGTTTCTTATTAATTTTGCCGTCATATTCTGGACTAAATCTTTTTTTTTTCTTCTTAATTCACTGTGTGAGTGCTAAAAAATAATTTGTTAATTTGTAGTCCTAGTCTTTTTTTATGGATGTGACACTTTTAAAGTACCAAAGGAACAATTGGTATCCATCAAAAGTGCTGTATCGGAAAGTAATGATTTTCGTTATATTCATCTTTGGGGTGAACAGAATGAAGTTGTCACTAATAGAGTTGAATTGCACCTGTTTTGTTTGGTTTGGTACATTGATGTGTAGAGTATAATGTTTCTCGGTGAAAAGGCAACAGAAAAACACTCCACTCTTTAAATTTCCCAGCAAGCTTAATATAAGATAGTAGTAATTCTTGAGATTACCAATATGTTTCTTAGGAGTAACTAGCAAATCATGTCAGGTCATCTAAAACCATTTGTTATTGCACTTAACAAACACTGATAATAACTTATAAGAATATTGAAACATAAGATAAATATTTTTTAACAGTATTTTCTTTAGAATATATTAACACAATGTATATCCACCTATAATATCAACAGAAATTTGTGATTTCCTCATAATGAAATATCTTCTTTTTTTTCCACAGCTTGTAATTAATTTTATATCTCTGTTATATTAATATTAATTTTGATATCATTCAACAAGAGTTTTAATGTAAAGTGACTCTAGATAATAATAATTGTGGAAACTTAAGTAAAAAAAATTTATTAAACAGGTGGTAGAGATGTTATTTTATTTTTTTGAAATTTAGCGTAGTACTGCAAATAAGGACAAATTGATGGTTTGACAGATAACTTAAAGAATAAAATGATAAGGAATTTGAAATTGCTGCAGGTGAAAGTGACAAACAGAAAAAGGCTAAACAGAAAAAGAGAGAGAGGTGAAAGTGACAAGATTCTTTATGCATGGAATTTCAAAATACAACAAAATTATTATAGTATTACTAACTATTTTTTTTCTTTTTTTTAAATCTATTAGTACAGTTTTTGTAAACATTTTTTCTAATGTACAAATAAACACTTCTGATTAATTTACAATAGAGTAAATGAATTTACATACCACATTTAAAGATTCACTTTATATAAGAAACATCTTGCTATTAAATATTTGTTATCAGTTTTTAATAAAGTGCTGAAAAAGTAATAAAAACTTGGGAGGGGGGAAAGTCCTTCTAACCTACTAAAATGGCTGGCACACTAAAATGTTGAACATTTTTATAAACAACAAATACTTTTATAGAAAACAAACAAAATTCTTTAAATAAAGAAGACATTTCATGTCATTAATTAGATACACAATACAATTCTGAAATTTATTCTTCCATTACAAAATTTATAATTTTTTTTTTATTCAAAAGGCAACTGAACAAGTAATATAATGATCAGTTAAAAATCTTCAATTGAGTAAAAATCTGTCAATAGTAGATTCATCTAGAAAGCTGAAAACAGTACAGATTTGACATCAATTTTATTAAAAGATATAAACAAAATTAACATCCTCACTACAGGCTCTAAGTGCAGATAATTTATCTTAAACTTTTTCAAAAACACATTTCTTAATGTATGCTTTAGTTTCCATTTCAGAAAATGTTTATTTAAACAATTTGATCAGCCATAACTGAGACCAATAAGGCCCTCCAGTCTTCAGTAAAACAGTTATGATAGATCATATTTTTCTTTACCTCTCTTTACACATGATCATATTTAACTATGATTATTAAACTCTACTGTTTCCTTATGAAGCACCTTAATAAAGCAGTAAGCTTATTAAAATTATTAAATACATATCATGCTTACATATATTCTAGTCTGAATGTTTAATATCATTTCTCAGGGGCTCCTTAAAACAGTCAGAATGAGTTTTTAAAGATAAAAAATGGGCTGCCAATTCATTGGTGCCCATAAATATAAATCGTGAAGACCAATCTTTAAAAAATTAATAATGTTAACTTATCCTTGTATTTATATTTATAAATTTTCAATAATAAAAATTAGTCACCTATTAGGTAAACCTAACAGGTCCACCTCTATCAAACTAGACAACTTGTTTGATTCAATCAAACTTGATTCATCAACTTGTTTGAGTCAATCAATATGACTTCTTGATTTATTGACTTCTACTTTAACAGTATTTTAAAGTCAACCAATATGACTTCTTTTCTTGTTAATTTAACATATTACTTTGTGTTTACAAAAAAAACCTTATTATGCTTACATCGCTGTTGGAAATAAATTACTGAACCATTTTAAAAAATCTTTTAAACAGTTTATTTAAAATACAATTAGAAGAAGATTTTTTTTTACAAAAACAATACTAATCTATATATGGATTTTTAAATAATACTAAAAAATAAAAAAAAAGAAAATGTTGAATATTTTGCTCATCTATCATCAATCACTATTACTGGAGTAGCACATCTACCCTTTCTTGACAAAATCGATACAATGTATTATTAAGATCTGGTCAGAATAAAAAATCGACTTATTTATTTGCTTATGAATGCTAAGTTGATATTAATACAGTAATGTATATTCAGATTTCAATCACAAGAATTACAATTATCTCTTTTAAGACAAATTAAATTCAAGGTTTCTAATCTGTTGGAAAAATGATTGCTACTTAAACCTGCTAACAGTATTATTCCACATTATTACACTAATATCTTAGAGATGAATTAAAAGTAAAAACAATTAAATACTGTAGAAATATTATAACTACAAAGCAAGTACTAATTGTAGGATTTCATTAATTAATTAACTGTATGCATTTTTCAATATGAATGAGAAAAACATTCTGCAATAAATTTATATTTAAAAAAAAAACAAAAAAACTGATATTTTCTTATTCATAATATAGACTGTTTCACCAAGAAATAGAAAGAATTTCAAGACGAGTCAGTGAAAATAATCAAAAGATTTTATATAACATGGGTCTGGAAATGCTTTGTCAGAGAAATATGGATTTCACCATGATCCCTGAACAAAGAGTGAAATAAAGCTGTACTGAAATTCTAGGAACCCAAATTAAGGTGGTAAACTTGATGTTTCTTATGATTTTTGACCTGAAAAATTGAATAAAACAAGTTTCAGAACTGTATCTGCATTAGTTTTTGAGAAAACTGGACTAGAGTGCAAAAAATTATGTTGAAAACTCTATTTTGTTTATGGTTTATGTACAATAACTTTATTAAATGAGTAATAAATATGTAAAATTTTTGAACAAAACTTGTAGAGAATTTAATTCCAAACAAAACAATGTAAATAAACAACTACAAAAACAAGTTACAAAGAATTCATTTTATTAACATAAAAATATCCAAAATGTGGCTGAAAAAATACATAATTTTAAAATTAAAAAATAATACTTTTAACTTCCAAGAATATCTAGAAATAAAATCATTCATCAAAAATAAAATAGTAAAAATACATTAAGAACTTACTATTGAACCAAAATGTTCTCCTTCACTGTTAACACAGTACAGTGCTCGTTTAAAAATTCCTCGGGTGGCTCTTCTCAATGTATTTGGATTATTTCGCAGAATTTCATTGAAAATTCTTGCCATCAGTTCTTCTTTTGTAGACCTTTTCAGCATATACTATTGATTTCATATGTCCCCACATATAACAGTCCGTTGGCGTCAGATCAGGTGACCTAGGAAGCCAATTAATTGGTCCTTCTTGCTCTATCCAGTTGTTCCCAAATGTTACATTCAAATGATTTTTAATACCTCAAAACAAAAATGTACAGGAGTCCCATCTTGTTGAAAACCATCTCTTGTCTCGTTATTAATGGAATATCTTCTAAAAGCTGAGGCAGATTATTTTCTAAACAATTAAATAATTGTTTCCCAGTAAGATAACCTTCAAAAATAAATTTTTTTTTTTGTTTGTTTGTTTAACCTCTGGAACCATAGTTCCACACCAAATATAAAATAATATTGCCACACCAAATATTAAAAAAAGTTTGTATTAAAAACTGCTTTCTAGTTTGGCATTTGGATTTGAAAAAAATCCCAGTAATGTTTATTTCAAAAGTTATTAACTCCATCTCTTGTGTTGCTTCATCAGCAAATAAAGTAGAACTTACTTTATGATGGTTTTCTATGTTTCGGATATTTTGATGTTAATAAAATAAATTTTAAAGTTGAGTTTATTTACATAACTTTGACATTAAATTCTCTAAAGATTTTTTATAAAATTTTTACATATTTATTACTCATGTAACAAAGTTATTGTATGTAAAAAAAAACAGAATTTTCACCACAAATTTTTGTGTTCTAGCCCAGTTTTCTAAAAGAAAAAACTACTGCAGTTACAGTTCTGAAACGTGTTTTATTTATTTTTTCAGGTCAATAACCATAAAAAAACTATCAAGCTTTTCTCATAATTTGGGTTCCTAGAATTTCAGTATGGTTTTATTTCATTCTTTGCCAAAGAATCATGGTGAAATCTTTCACCAGCTATAACTCAGGCAAAGTGTTTCCGAACCCACGTTTATATAAACTTTTTTTATTATTTTCACTGGTAGAACTCATCCTGAAATTCTTTCCATTTCTTGGTAGAATACTCTGTATAATTCCAAGTTCCAAATTTGTAAAAAGTTATAACTTTTTAAAAATTTAATTTTTTATACTTTTTTTTAAAATGATCTGTCATTGAATATAACTATAACATACAAAAATATTTTTATACGTAAATTTCTAGAATTTTTTACCTTATATCACTGCACAATAAATTACAAAATGAACTTTTTTACATCAAATCCATTTCAAATACTAATTTTAAATGTAACCTATCTCATGAAAATGGAACTAAAAAAAAAATCATCTTTAAGTTTTTGTGCAACGATGTTAAGTTATTATTAAGTTACAGTAAAAAAGTTATAAATGAGAGCCAAATAATACTATAATTAAAATATTACATTATTAAATTAAAATGTCACAGTAAGTTCATTTAAATCTCACTGACACTACTGGCACCAGTAATGCAAACCTCAGATTTCACGAAAGGGATATAATGAAGGCAAAATTTAAGGATAATTAATAGTTCCAGGTATATTAGAAGTATATCCATTTAATAATAATGCATTTAGCCCATCGGGTTGGTCTAGTGGTTAAGGCGACATCGCAAATCAGCTGATTTCGAAGTTGAGAGTTGTAAGGTTCAAGTCCTAATAAAGATAAAAATTTTTATACAGATTTGAATACTAGATCGTGAATACCGGTGTTCTTTGATGGTTGGGTTTCAATTAACCACACTTCTCAGGAGTGGTCAACTGAGATTGTACAAGACTATACTTCATTCACATTCATACACATCATCCTCTGAAGAAATACCTTACGGTAGTTCCGGAGGCTAAGCAGATAAAGAAAGAAAGGTATATTAAAAGTATATCCATTTAATAATAATGCACACACTTGCCAGAAAAAAATACAAACAACAAAATTAGTACACCATTACAAAGCATTAAGTAATCACCTTGTTCAATGAAATATTCATTACTTAAATATTACGTTTCATTCTGGCATGTATGTTTTCTTTATTAAATTTAGAAAGCCTCCTCACGACACTTAGTGTTGTTGCCAGTGAAGTAGTACTAGTAGTAGTAGTAGTAGTAGTAACAAATATGTATATAACATGAATCACAGTATACAAAAAAAAAAAAAATGTAAAGGAATATAATTTTAACATATTTTTTTCAACTTACCTGTAACTTCAAAATTAGAGTTATCAACAAGAATATCACAAACATCATTTTTACTGACACTGATGAGTTCACCGACATCATTTTCATCAGATAGCTGATATTTACTTTTTAAATGACCAGTAATAACCTTTTTAACAATATTCAATTCAATTTCAAGTTTATCGGCTAAATTGATTAATTTGATACATGCAAAACAAAGTCTATCATTAACAGATACGATGACCATAAAATCATCGCCAATTAATTGACCTAATTTAATCGGTAAACCAGTTTTTGAATGTGTTGTCTGACCAAACTGTAACTGAACACTTTCATTATTAGTAACACTATCGCATATAAAACATAATCCGTCTCGTTCTTTTTCCATTTCTGAATGATGAGGATGTGATGGTAAAAACGGTACCACAAAATCATCAACTTCAGATATATATTCAGCTGCTGACATCATCTTTGCTTTGTTTTATATTATACCTTTACTTTATTGCTATCATTAATTCATACTAGAAAATATCTCAATAAATGTATGACAATAACAAGAGTGCCATAATGTTATCAAATCTTCTGATTTATCAACAGCCAATGACAGCATCTCTGCTTTTTATTTATTTCTTCCATTAACATTAATTCATTCTAGATAGCTGTTTACCTACAATATATAAAATAAAAATCAGTAAACAAGTTTAAATACAATATCTTAACAAATTTGTACTATAAAGCATTAAGTCACTGCTCACTTGACTAAAAATATTGACATACGAGGGTGGTCTGAAAAGTTTCCGACCTAACAAAGATACAAGACATTTTTTTAGAATTTTTTTTTTATTTTT
>JAAAKQ030506096.1:1558-20066 GCA_010016005.3 Zanna intricata | reverse complement strand
TCGGTCCAGCTACTCTGTATCACTGAGTACGCAAGCCCCCCCACCATCGGCAAGGTCTCATGATTCGTAGAGGGAGTGACTAAGTAAAAGGCATTAAATTTATTTGAACAATACAGTTTTTAAATTCCAACTTTTTAAAAAAAAAACCTTTCGTTTTTAAAATACATTGTAATTTTTCCAAAGTGTGCATTTATTGCTGACTTTACTTTAAAATTAAGTTAGATATACCTTACTTTACCCACAAAGTTATTAAGAAATACAAATAAGAAAACCCGTAAAATAGTTTTTATTATTTTTAAGGTTTTTTACTACGGCTATTTCATTGTTTGTTATGCAAAACTGCTAATTTAAATGTATACAGTTACATTCTGGTAAATAAATAAATAAATTTTTATTATAAAGGCAAAAACATAGCGATATCAGATGTTAGTTGTCATCTATAAGTGCAACAGATATGCAACTTTAGTATACGTACCCTACCGTGGATTGAAGGTTGTAACTAAACTACATTAAAAAAAAATATGTAAAATAGCTTTTTGTACCTTAAAAAACTGCACAGGTTTATTATTATTTATCTAAAATTAAAATTATATTTTTGATACAATAAAACTTTAATTTAGGATTTAATTATGATAAAAATAACCTCCAGGAAAATATAGAATAACTAAATGATCGCCATCTGCCGCTGAAGTGTATAAAACGAGTAGATCTATTGTAAAGGCGTATGATTATGTATGGAGGCGGTGACGTGTAACGTTGTTTACTATTCAATAAAGATGGTAAGATAAGGTATATTGAAAAACTCCCCTTCATAGACTGTAATCAAAGGAGTATGAATTAATACAATTACAGATTCCTATTTAATTCGGATATGATCACATTGAAAAGCAGTTACTTGTAGAGTATCATTTATTATTAAAAAACATTTTTATGAAATTTTACTTTTAAAATTGTTTTAACTTTACTACAATAAAAATGTTCATTCGCATTTTTTTTTTGGACTGAAAAGTTTTAATAATTAAAATTACGACTTGATGTCATAGAATAATAAAGAATAAGTGTTTTTTTTTAATTCTTCAGTTCATGAGTAATTTAATTTTAAAAAAAAAACCAAAAAACAAATCTATAAATATTTAAATTCAATTTAAATTTATTTGATTTATTTTATTTAACTTACTTGAGCTATCAAACTATTTACCCATTATTTTATTGGGCATTGATATAACGTTTTTTTAATAAAACTTTGCCTTAACTAAGTTCGTCTAGGTAGTATTACTCAAATAACAATTATAAATTTTGTATTGCACCATAGAAGAATTTCAGGTGTTTTGTTAATAAGATCTCCTTTTTACGTTCTTTTACTCTTAAAATAAATTAATATACATTAAAGTAAAAATTGAAGATGGTGAAGATTACATAATATTTATCTTCTTTTTTTTTTTTTTTTTATAAGCTTTGTTGCTTTTAATTCAAAATGTGTGCATTCCCGGTTGGTAGTGGTACTTGTCTGACGAAACAAAACTCTATTGTATAGACAGTAGCCCTTTACAATTCTGTTTTATGACAGATTGAAAGATGAAAACAATCGTAACAGTGAATACCACTGAAGAAAGCCCAAATGTAACTTTATCTTTAACGCTACCAGGATAAAAGAGATTTTCACAATATATAATTCAGAACATGAAAAATAATTTTTGTATAATTTCAGACAAAATGTACAATGCACCTGTCTACATATTTGCAAACAGACATCGTGAAACGCCTGTTAAAACTATCTTTATTTTTAATATTTTGAATAAATTTGTAGTCGTCACACATTCACATTTTATCAATTGTTTATCATGATTAATAATTTATACTAATATTTACAAATGAATTCCTTTTACAGCAATAATTCAACTAATTTATCATACTTGTTTATGTTTTATTCAATTTATTATGTATGACAGTTCATTGTCATAACTAAAGTATTACTCTCAAATAAATATGAAACTGTAGTTGCACTTATTATTATTTCTTTCTACTGATAACAGCCAATGAAATGACTCAAGCTCGGTACCACTTGTACTACTGAACATCCATTACAGATAATAATTGTTACATACAATTCACGTTTCTTCCGCATTTATACTGAATTAGTGAAGCTACTACGCAGCTGGAATTTTCAAAATTATTTCCTTATAAAGGAAATAATCTGATGATGTGATTCTGTCAAAAGAAAGTTCCTGTTCATTCTCCTTATTGGAAGCATGGAATTGTTTACCTATTATTTTGTTACATAATGAAGGTATGGGTGCCCTCCCGGAATCTCTCCTACTAGGATATAAAAAGCACAACGCAGAAGAACTCATGGAACCTTGTTGGTTGAAAGTCCCAGGTAAGAGCATGCTTCGACGGGAGCAAGCAATTGCGAAAGGTAAACTTTCACAATTTTATTGTGATAGACTTCTTCGTTGGAGTTCAGTGGACTTGAACAGAAGTAAAAAGGACTCGATTTGTTATCTAGTGGTGTTTCACCAGAGCGGTAATATATAAAGAAAGAATGACCAATTTATTACAATAAAAAGTTTAGAAAAAGTGAAATAGTTGGCGAAAAATATCTACTTTCATAAACAGAAATGTTTTCATGAAGATACTTTTCGTTACTCCAAATCTGTTATGAGGAATAATACCTTGCTGGCGGAGGCCCCACTCACTAGCTCAATAATCTAAATTTAAAAAAACGTTACCGCAGTTCTGTGCAAGAAGACCGCCTTTTTTTTTCCGGCGCGCTAACTATTTCGAAGTCAGAAACGCACTGATTTTCAGAACGAGAGACTCAACACTAGAGTTGGTTAGTGATTTAATGATTTCTTGCTCGGATTCAAATCATTTGTTCTAAATCCGTGAATCCCAATTTCATGTTATACTGCTTCGAATCAGTAGTTCTAATAGAAACCTCAACTTTAAATCATTTTTGATGACAGTTATGATTCGAACGAACAACCTGAACACATCTACTCTTACTTTTTATTACTAACATATGCCGTTTTAAATCCGGCTTTGTTAATATTACGTGGGAATCACAGCTTTGTAGGAATGGACCATGCGGGGATAGACGGCGGCGATGACGAATAAGGACTTTCAAACCTTTGACAGGAGCTAAAATACATATACACGGAGAGTGACGGGGGGGACGAACAGCCTCCTGCTGAGTCGTCGAGCGTCCCTGCTTGTGGGGATGGGCGGCGATGATGACGCACGGGGACTCCTGAACCTCCGGCGTGAACACACACCTGCAGATACATCTACATTAACACACAAAACAAACGCAAAGAAGAGAGAAAGAAGCCAAGATCCAATATGTGATGATGAAAAATGTAATATAAGACCCAGTCCTGGCCCATTGGGGCATAAGCAAGGGTAGGTGCGCCTCCCCTGCACAGTTAAAGGTAATTTAAATAAATAAAGACGATATCTTTCTTTCTTGGTTGTCCACGCTCTAGAATCCCACTAGAGCGAGATTGCTCCTCTCCTTGGTTGCGCCATACTTCATTGGAGGTCCGACCCAGGAAGGAGAAAAAAAAAGCATGGCATTTTCACACACACACTACAAATCATTCATCTCCATCCTCAGAAGAAGAAATACCTAAAGGTAATCCCTGGGTTAAAAAAAAAAGGAATTTTGTAATTATTTCGCGAGTGGTAGCGTCTCGTCATTTCATCCGGAAGTCCCGAATCAGGGTTCGAATCCCGTTCAGGCATGGCATTTTCACACGCGATACAAATCATCTTCATCCTCTGAAGAAATACCTAACGATAGTCGGGGATTAATAAAAAATATATATATACAATTTTATTTGTTCATATTTAACGATACTTAAAATTATAAAATTTACAAGAATTTATTAAGTATATTTGTTTGATTTTGCACAAAGTAAATATTATAATTTTAATACATCCAAACAAATTTCAGAAATTTTTTAATCTTAGAAAATGTTCTTCCTACTAATTTGTTATAATTTAACAATTACAAAAACATTATTTAAACAGTAAAGCATTTTTAAAGATAAGTCAATAATTTTATCATTAATAATAACAAGTCCTCATGCCGACCAGTAATCTTCATATATGCTTAGATACATCTTTACATTTTATTCCATAATTTAAAAAAAATTTCTTAAAGATACTCGTACTTACATTTTTTTTTTTTATAATTCCATATTTTTCACAATAGATGAAGCAAAAGGCAGGATAATTTTTTATTATGTAATTAAAAATACTGTGTTAATGAATATAAAATTTGAATTTATTCGTATTTTATGATAAAAATAACTTGAAGTAATTCCAAAAAAAAAAAACGCTGAGCTTTTCTTGGTCCAGAAAAAAATGATTGAGATGGAGGCCCACCACTCCACTCGCATTTCCCACCCCACCACTAAGGTTATGGTTTAACCATATTTATTATTATTATTAATATTCTTTTTAAGTAATCTACTTTTAAATAAATAATTTTTATTTTAGATGTAGTTTACTTTCTACGTTTCTTGTATTTCTTGAACTTTAGTTGATGTTTAGCTGATAAAGTTAACCTTTTTCTTCAAATTCCGACGGTTTTTTTAATCAACTCTTTATTTTGTTTTAGGTCCTTTTCTTTTCTTTTTTCTTATTTACGGTCTCTAATTAAGTTTTTTTAATTGATTTCAGTCAAGTAGGAGATCTTTAACAGGTGTAGCTGTTCTATTAGTAACACCAATACAACTAAATATAAAATTAAATATCATTTGCTTAGTAACTGATTAAACAATGCAAAAAGTAGATAATTAATAAATAAATAAAGAACATTTTAATTCAAAATGTGTATAATGATATTAAAAAAGAATTAATAAAACGGTAAATCGGGTACCACCTTACCCGTTTGTCGGTATGGCTAAATTAATTTTTGGATTTAGGGCTGTTGTAACATCTAGTTGTGCACCTCCGCTTTTGATTTCATGAAAAATGTTCAAAAGACACTACAAAAAGACCAAAATCCAATAAAAATGTGGATTTTGGACTATTTCTTAACTGCAGTAATATGCCCTCATTGATAACTTTTCTACGATGTATCATAAGTGGTACTTATTTTCATCGAAATCAGAGATGAACGTTCTGAGGTTCAAATCCCAGCAAAAGCTAGCTGATTTTATATGAATTTAAATACTAGACAATGGATACCGGTGTACTTTGATGGTTACAGTTGAATTAACCTTACGTCTCAAACGTCGGCTTGACTACAACGATTTGCACAAGACTAAACCTCATTTATTTATCACAAATATCATCCTTATCATATTGTTGAGAATGAGGAATTGCTTACTAGTTGAACTGATTGCAACGTACACATTAGACTGATAAACAAATAAAAGTTTAGAAAAATAATATTCTGAGGCGTTTTTGATGTATATTGTTTGATTTAATGCAGAGATATTAATCAACATACAGGCCAACACACATGAATTAGTTCATACAAAAATTTTCCGGAAATTTCTAAGATATTTCTGGATTTTTTTTGGATTCTAAGGGTCTTGAAACGTCAAGATTCACTAAAATCACGTTAAGATTCATCTGATGTGGACATCACATTACATTTTTTTAATCTCCGGGACTACCGTTAGGCATTTCTTCCTCAAGCATGGAATTTTCACATACGCTACAAATCATTTATCTCCATCCTCAGAAAAGAAATACCTAACGGTAATCCCGGGGTTAAAAAAAAGGAATTTTTTAATTATTTCGCGAGTGACAGCGTCTCGGCCTTTCATCCGGAGGTCCCGGGTTCGAATCCCGGTCAGACATGGCATTTTCAAACACGATACAAATCATTCATCTTCATCCTCAGATGAAATAAAAGAAAAAACCGGTGGTCTAGGAAGTAAAAGAAAAAACACAATACTAAAAAATTGTACTTACAAAATTAACAGCTCCCATGTTCTTCATTAATGAACTGCAATACTGTTATTTAACTTTTACAAAATACACTTCATAAAAAAAACACGGAATTTAAAAAGTTATGTATGATTTTCAATACTTATAAAATGACTTTTAGTTATAATAAAATACTATTTCAAATTGACATTTAAAAACATAATTTTTGAAATTTTATTATTCGACAGTCTGGTTCGATTTTCAGTAATCAATTGACCACTTTTTGGAAAAATAAGTTCACAAGGGGCACTTTTTGCCGTAATGCAGAAATGTTTTTTCGTACAATGTCGAGAAAACAACTTTACTTTCTTTCCACCAAATGAGGGGACCCTCGGTTCTTGGTAACAGTGACATTTTTAAATATTTGTTTACTTCTACTAAACTTAGTGACCGTGGATCTTGGAAGTTATAAACTTCTTCCGACTTAACAGCTCCTTCAAAATCTTGCATCCCATTGACTGTCCTGTTTTTCATTCTCCTGACACACTGTATATGAACTAGAAGATTGCTGTGGAGCATAATTTTTCCCCTTTACGTATATAACAACATTTATTTATTACATTATCTTTTAATCTTTTAAAATGCATTTCACCATCAGAAAGTTTAAAACCAAATTCCTTTAATCGAGGGTCCAAAAAAGTCGCTTCTTTTAAAATATCTAAAACATATTTTTTGTTTAATCTAACATAAATTTCGTCACATAATTTTTTTTTATGAATTTGTTTAATTTTACAGAGTCATTATTTTTTTCTTTAAAGGAATTACAATGTTTTAGCAACAAAAACGCAGAAGATAAATTTTTGAAACAGTTATGTATTTTTCACTTCACATTTCTTGCGTTATTTAATACAACGATAACAAACTTTCGACACAATTTTCAATGATAAACCAATCCTCATCAGTTATTTCTTGCAAAAGACGAACATTAATCACACCCAACGTACTCTGCAGAGATTCTTTAACCAAAAGGAATCTCTTGAACATATCATAGTTGGAATTCCACCTGGTCGGACAGTCTTGACTTAAAGTTAATATTGGCTGCTTATTTTGTTTTTGTATTTCTCCAGTTTTTCTGGAGTATGGGGACTTCTTTTAAAGAATTCTACAATTTTTTTTAACCTTACATCATCTTGTTTATCTTGTGTCTTTATACAGTGAGTTCAACAAACTATTTGAAATTGTTTTCCTGCTAGGGATCGGATATGTCTAGTTGAACTTATTCAACAAATCATTGAATTTCTGTTATTCTACTACACTAAAAGGATGGAAACCTTTCACTGTAAATTTTAATATTTGATTATCAATTGCCCTGTATTTATTTACAGATGCCGAAGTTAATGGGTCAGTATTTTCATTCGGAAATACATTAGTTTCATAAAATAATGTTTCACTAACGTCAGAAGCGCAAGTAATTGTTTTCTTAAGATCAATTGTGGGATATTTCAGTCTGACATGTCGCTTTAAATTTGATGTTAGATCATTTTTAACCGTTATTTGAGTTAAACATAAATTACACCGAGCTTTTACACTATTTATTCTTTTAAAATTATACCACACATTACTCCGTTTCGAAGACATTGTGGTATGAAAACCCCTTAACTGTTATATTTTTAAAAGCTTAATATAAAATAACAAAAGTATTAAACAATAGTGCCTTACTGAAAGTACAAAAATAAAAAATTTACTTAGATTTGTAATTAAAAATTTAACTTGCCTGGTGAAACATATCCGAAACTGACAAAATATTGGAACAGTCAAAAAAAGAAACCAGAATAACAAAAATTACCACAGAATCTATAAAGTTCTTACCGCGCACATACGTGAACACTACCTCTCTCTTTATCTGTGTAGCCTCCGGAACTACCGTAAGGTATTACTTCAGAGGCGCGAACACATAACATTCCACAGCTGTACATAAAGTCTTGTGCAAGTAATCATTCCGTATCTCACAAATCACGAATCAATTTCTATGCTTTGTTACTGATTTGTTTATTAAAACGGCTGTAGTAAATCAGTAAAGACATCACCAGACAGGCCGCCTGTCTGATGACGTAGCAGTATATTATAAAATGAAAAAATTTTTTATGATTTAATTGTTTACCAAAGCGTAATTAAATGAAAACTTGTTCTTTCAAAATAAACAAAATTAGTAATGACCCACGTTTTATTATTCACTCGTTGACGTAATTAAATAGTTCATTAGTAAACCCTTGTGGATCGCTTACTTTTACAGCGATTATTGAAAATGAAATCATTGCCTCATTTTTTAACATTAGCTAGATAAAAATTTCATGATATTTTTATTTTCTTGTACGAAGTAAAGGAAGTATTGTAATCGCGAATAGTTTCTGTTTACAGATTTCAACGAGAATATCCGTTGACCAACCCTGAATCCCTTTTGACTATTTTCGGCGTATGTACATATATATCTCGCATAATTCAAATACGTATGTACATATATATCTCGCATAACTCAAAAACAATTCGCCGTAGAATGTAGAAATTTTGGATTTAGGACTGTTGTAACATCTACTTGTGCACATTCCCTTTTGATTGCAATCGATTGGCCAAAAAGTACCCAAAACAGCCCAAAATCCAGAACATTTTGATTTTGGACTTTTTCTTAACTTCAGTAATAAGCCATTATTGTCATCTTACTTACAGAAAATGGCTACTTGAGCGATTCGAAATAAAATTAATATATAAACTAATATATGCTAGTACGAATCAATTTTATTTATGTGTATTTATGTGTGTTTATATGTATATGTATATTTATGTTATGTGTGTATATATGTGTGTTTATTTTAAACAAAAGTGACTATTATGATCTTTTGGCAATGCGTTGCAGTGATTCATAAAAAAAAAATTTTATGTAAGTAGTGTTTGTTCTTAATAATTATTAACTTCGGATTTAGTGAAAGATTCGTATGATTCTAATCAGTGATTCTAATATCAACAGCTAAATGATTTGTGTGATTTGAATCGTTAAAATGATTCGTTTTGCTCACCCTAGTCTACACACAAGAATCAAGTTTCACGCTCACCACTCAAACTCACTGCATAAGCGCGTATAAAAAAGACATCATTGCACAATTCTTATTTTTCTGTTTAGCCTTAGTCCGTAAGATATTATTTTACAGGATGAGTGAGTATATGTATGAATGTAAATGAAGTAAATACTGTAGATTTCTACATTCTCAGGTCGACCATTCCTTGATGTGTGGTTAATTGAAACGTAACCACCAAAGAACAAGGGTGTCCACGATATGGTGGATTTGAACCTTAGAACTCTAGACTTCGAAATCAGCTAATTTACGATGATGAGTTCAACAATAGACCAACCCGGTAGGTTCACCATTGCACATCCCAACCCCATAGGGGTATCACCCACTTTGTAACGATTCCCACCGCCACATCACCCCCTCCGTTCCTAGCCCTGATGGGCTTTATCAGAAGTCATCTATGGACCCTCTAACTGATTACATCTCACAGTCGCCAGCCAGACCTCGGGCTGGATGCCAACGATGCAAATACTGATGCAAGTAAATACTTGCATCAGTGAATTTTAACTCAGCTGTTGTTTTCGCGGTAGACTTTAATCGACCTGCAACGTCATCCTCTAAATTAACTAATCCTATTTACAGAAGTACCTCACCAGGAAGAAGTACCAGGAGTAGTAGCTCTTGAGGCTGTAAATTTCCCAACAGGGTAAATCCCTGTCTATTATACGAGTCAATGCAAATAAATTCATCACCCAAAGTATGTTGATTGCAACAACGAGATTCAGGCCTACTTTTATCACTTTACAGCCAAATTTTCCTGGTTCACAAAGGGAGTATAGAACAAACCGCTCATTTCAAAGTTCCGCATGACATTTTCTCCTCGCACATTCTCCAGCCTAACATGGGCAAGGCCGCGCCTACAAGCCACGGCGGCATGAACCATCACACCCCAGCAGCGCAGACACTATTTCGCCGACGCCAAAACTCACAATACTGAAATTCATATCATCTATAAATACATCTAACCTAGACTCGATGCCAAAACGCCCACCTTTAGCGAATCAAATGTCTAAATAGAAACCCAGCCACCCGGGATCTTATTCTACTTAGACTCCCTCAGCCGATCTACGTAATGCAAGAAAACGGAGGAAGCCAGCAACTATCAACCACTCACTGCAGGTCTTCTAGTAACCATAAATAAAAACAGGAGTTCACTCTCTCAAGTTGCCTAACCACCTGGTAAGCTCAGCCACGGAAAAGTCCAAAGAGGACATGGTCCAAACTGTCGTAAACCTTACAATCCGGGCAAAGACCCGCATCCAATAGACGAAACCTAGCCAATCCTTCCCGAAAAGCAGTATGCCTGGAAAGGAATTGTGTAATATGCCGATTGGAGGAAACCCACTTATCGCTCGCAAACCTGTCACCTCTGGGAAGATGTCATGCGTAAATCGTATATCATGTAGTTGAGGATTCATTCTATCTGCCCTGCCCAATTACAAAAACTTTATCTTCAATCTCCCGCAAACACTCAGAGGTAAGAACACCATCCTTCTTGGATATATAACGTTTGCTACGTTCCGTGGCGAGGATACCTATCGGCATAATGCAAGCTATAATAGAGACTGCCTCACGCGATGAGATTTGGGGTGAAATTGAACTTTTCTTCGTACTTACTTAACGTACTTTTCTTTGAAAAGTCGGTAAAAACAATTCTCTAAAAGAACAGAAATTACATTTCCTGAGTTACAAAATCAAGAAACATGAAATGTTTCTAAACTCACTGTTGGAGAATACATGTCTTGTATTCAGTTACAAGTTAACTTTTTTAACTGTAATCCACTAATTATCTGGATTTCACCTCGGCAACTGTGGATCTATTTAAGATACAGTAATCATCTTAATACTAAGTGCTGCTCAGGTAAAAGAATAAAAATTGCTTCTATCAAACCCTAATTATCCGACCATTTGTTCTCAAATCTCAGATTGAGTTATTTTCAGATCCACTCACCTTAGAAGAAAAAGACACCTAAAAAAAAAAAATATCAGACAGATGAAAAGCAAATAAAAACACTCCAGAAACTTCATCGAACTTTGAAATAACTTATAAACGTACATCATTTTCTCCGCTTTCCTCATAGAAAAGAGAAGCTTTGTAAACTATACTGTGAGATCATATTTGAAATAAAATTGATCATAACTGTAATAAATGTTTACAATTATCTATATGACGACGTAACTTGTACGTATACGTAAGTATATAAATATCTTGTTTTTTTTCAGAGACTATGTTTCCTAGGATTTTAAAAATTCAAATATCCAACAAAAAAGAGAATATAGCTAAGAAATATTAAAAACACCTGAAAGATGATTGTTTCAGGGAGAAGGAATCTCTACCGAAATATGATTTGTAAATTGAAAATAAATTCATTATTTGAGAAAATTATTTTTTTTTAGAATAAACTAATTTTTTATAGATTTGGTTTTTAATTTCTATATTCGAGATTCATTACTAAAGATTATTATAGAAAAAATTTCTATGTTGACTATTATAGAAAATTTTTATCCTAATGTAAATATCCCAATTAATTTGAGTTTTTTTATAATTATATAATTCCTTATATTCCACTTAGTCCTGTTATTAAATCATTTATTAATTTTTCGTTAGCGACAATGAAATATACGCACAAAAATATATTATACTGGCACTGATAATAGAATATTATACAAAAAATAATCTTTTTTTTTTAGAGAAAAACAATTCTGTCAGATATAATTTTCCGCGTGTATCATACCTGTAGAAATATATTCATATCTATTAAAAACGAGAGTATATTATATTCATTTGTAGCAAGATACACTGAACGTCAGCAATAAAAATTATTGCCAACAAATAAAATGATCAAATAATGAAAATGTTTTGTTATTGTATTAATTGTATAAATCGGGAATGAGAAAGCTATCCTATTCACTGTTAATCAGTAGTGACCAGGGATAGTGAATTGGCAGAGGCTGTACCAATAACTGACAATAACTTTTTGTTGACACTGACTCTGGCACCGACAAAACGAGCAGGGATGGTATCTGTCGTAAACTCTAGCCACTTAATTAGACGAGGCTACTTTATCGCCTCTTAAGTCAACACCGCCTCTGCACTAATTTATCCCTTGATAAGGGAGGACCCTCGTAAATTCTCACCCCTAGTCACTCAACACTCTCACCCTGTTTACCTCCAGAACGTGTCCTAGTCAAGACAAAGCATCGTAAAATAGAATTTAGTAAAATAATTTTTTTTTTATGTAACTAGTAAGTTGACAAATCTGTAAAAACATCTATACTGCTACAAATTTTACGTAGCTGATGCCCTTTTAAATATTTTATTGGTTTTTGACCACAAAAATATTTTTTAGTTATATTGCTAAAATATTATTTAAATCATCATGTACCATAAATGTCAGAAAATTCTTATAAATAAACCATTTTTTCACAGTCATCGCGCTATGCTGGTTAAATATTTTTATAAACATAAGGGAACCAGTTTGGTATAGTGTGATGAAAGATCGGCAATAAAATGTTTTCAGCAAAAAGTTTTAAGTTTTTGGAATTAAAATAGATTTTCTGCTTATATGATACAACGTATCTGTAAACTGCATCAATTAAAAACTACTCTGGGATTGCTGTGAAATTTTTAACATCCTGTAATCGGGAATTAAATCCTGCTTTTTCACAATCGTTTAAAGAATTTTTTATTGATTCTTTTAGTAAATATTAAAAAAAAAACACAAGTGTTTTATTCCTGAACTAATCATTCGATAGAAACATTCGTTTCTCTTTATTTTAATACTTATCTCAATAATTTAAAGTAATTTTTAATTTCCATTTAAAAAGATATAAAATTTAAAAAATCATATTGAGCAGCTAAAAACATATAATCGATTGTATTTGTGACAAATTAAAAGAAAGGTAGTGTATTAAAAATTATTAAAAAATGTAATTTTTATTAAATAAGAAATAAGTTAGAAACTACAATTCTACTTTTAATTGTAAACAACATTTTTGGGATACAACATTTGTATCTTTGTTTGGTTTTTTGAATATGAGTTCTGTAGGTAACTTTTAAATATTAAAATTTTCAAATTTTATTAAAAAAAAATAACCAATTTTTTTTTTAATATAAATATTTGTCACCACAATACTAACAAAAGGCCCTAGACGTTTAAATTATTTAAAACTTCACTAACAATTACCAACTTATTTAAAATGAAAGCTTTCGTTTACAGAAATATTACTTTTTATTAAGCTAAATCTGCTGAATTTGTTCATACTTTTAATATACACTCAAATATTTAATTTTTACATCTTTATCTGTAAACAAAATATTTTTCAAACATAACTTTGAGTTCCTGACGTGGATCTGCAAATATACATAAGAATATTCTTACCGTGCTTTATTATTAATTTTTATAATTTTATAATTATAAAAAATAATTCCCTAGAGATTATTGTAGTAATCATTGACATTGTTTTCAAAGCTAGAACCTCTCAATATCCGTATCTATACAGAAATTATATGTCAAGCAGGTGGCGCGTCAGTGGTAGTTTTGAAAACTAATATTCTCTTTCTACTATTTACAGTGAAGTTAAAGAAAACGATTTTTTATTAGTACTATGATCACGTAAATTGAGTCCTAATAACTAATTTCTTCTGCTAAATCACATTTTTCAGAGCTTCGGGTTGTATTTTTCTTTCAACAACGTGCCTTCTTCTTTACTGGTAAAATATTTTTATTAGTAAGATATATAAATGCCTCAAGTTTATAAATATTATTTATTTGCTTTAACATTCAATTCACTATTTAAAAAAAACATGCCAAATACAGCTCTTACAGACTAGAATTTATTATAAATTATCGATTAATTTTTATCATAAAATATTTCTCTTAAAAACTAACAATAACAAAACGACAACTTGTAAAAACCTAATGTTTCTATATCCTAAGATTGATAGGAAAAGAATACAAATTATGCCAATAATCAAAAACATCCCGACCAAAATTTGAAAGTAACTAAACCATAATTTTAATATCGAATTAATACAAAAATTCTGAAAATGTTTGTTGTTTTTTGTGACATGTTTAGTAATCTGTTTTTATCATGGGTTCCCAATGTTCCCAGTACAGTTAAATTTGTCAAGAATAAAATTTTTTATTCTTAACAAATTCTTATTCTTATTTTTGTCATTCTTTATTAATAGAGATATTTTTATAATACAGTATAATGTAAAAACTTATAATAATACTTTATGTGCTTTACTATATAAATATAGTTGAGTTAATTTTCGTATTCTGAAGTACAAGAAGCAATAACCTTTACTTTCTCTGACATTAATGATTTGTACTGATGTGGGGAAATTTTCAACCGCTAATAAGAATGAATATTACCTTCATATTGATTATATATACAATCATACATTTATCTCTTAAGATTAAGCTAATAAGAAACTGCATCACAAAGAAGCCTGATTTATGAGAATTTTATATTTAAATAAAAAAAAAAAACTAAGTCGTTTTCATAAATTATTACGTTGTATTACAGTCAGGAAGATATTATCCTAAGTTGCATGTTGCTGCTTCATTATAGCTCCTTAGTGTATAAAAAATATCTAAAAAAAAAAAAAAGAATAAACTTGGTATTTGAATTTATTCATTTGAAAACAAATCAGTATTACTAAAATGAATGTAAGTAAAAAAAAAATATATATATACAGTATATATTTGTAATTTTATATAATTATTTAATATAATATTTAATTAAATATAAAAAAAATAAATAGTGTAAATTTGTACAATAGGAAAAATGTTTATTTTACTGAATAAACATGTACTTTTATTACATGGTAAATGATATTCCTAAAATGATATTCCTTTAAAAAGTATTCGTGAGAAAAAATGTAACACTTCGTATCGAAAGTTCAAGTGTCATTCAAAGCAGTAATAAATAAAATCGTCTATCCTATTAAACATGTGTAGTTACTGAAATTGAGTGAAGCTATTAAAAAAAAAAAAAAACCAAAAATGGTTAATACAATAAAACGATTTTTTTACGATTTTAGATCTTTACCTACCGTAAAAAAGAGGTATTAAAATAAGAGAAAAAAAATGTGAATAGACACTACCCTTGAGTTTTATGTGAATCTTCGTTATTTTGTACATTTTTTTTCTTTACAAAATTATTTTTATTCCTTCACCTGTCTGTAACATGAGTTACATAATATTATTCAGTAAAACGGTTGGAAAAATTATTGTAACTAAACAATTATTATTTTAATACACAATCATACCAGTACACATTTTACAAAGATTTCAACCTAAAATTAAAATTTTACAAATAAATTTAACTTTCCGATAATAAACCTGGAGTAGAAAAAAAATAAATTTTGAAATAAAAAAAAAAAAATAGTAAATTTAATATTTACAAAGTAAGTAAAAGCTTTTTAAATTAAATATTTACAAAATTTTAGTAAACTTAATTAACAGAAAAATGATTATTAAAATGTAATCTTCTGTTTTAAATAATGGGCGGTAGAAATAAATTTGGACATTTATTTTATTTTCCAAATGAATTACTAAATTTGTGTCATTCAAGTGAATTGTGAATTTCATTTAGATTTATACGTATTTTACAAAATTAATTTAAACATTTAAGGTTAAAACCTATTTACATGGGAGAAATAGCAAAATAAAACTAGAATTTATATTTTAATTGCCCCAGCGAATCTACGAGTTTGTGATATCACGTGCCGACATCTCATTTTATTATTGTTTTCAAAAACATTATTTTTGCGCGTAATTATTATTTTTAGGGCTCCCAAACAAACATTTATGTTGTGTTCAATTCTTTCCACTTGAATTGATGTATAAAAATGTTTAATGACTCAGTCTGGTAAACAATAAAAATTCCTTAACCGATGACTAATCAGTCCTCTGGTATTATGTACATGCCTTTAAAAACTTAAAATACATGCAGTTAGAAATGATGTCTTTCATCACAATTATATTTAGATCCGTCATTCGTAATACATAATGTGTGTATAAAGAAATAAACTTTAGTTTATATTGTGTTAAGTGAAGGTACTTGGATAGTGTTTTTGTGCGGTCATATTATTTTACAACTACTCATTGTTTTTCGCAAATTTTTTGTAACATATTATTTTTTGTTTCATTTTTGTTCGTGGCTTATTAGTGCGGTTTGTTATGGCAGAATTTAAATCCGTATTTAGGGGATAAAATTTTGGAGTCAAGCACGGGAAATTATCAATAATATTTATGATTTTATGAAAAAAGAAGCTCTAAAAGTAGGTAAACTAATTGACGACAAACATGTAATTGGCATTCAAAATTGCGAAGAAGGAACTGCTGCTGTTTGGGAATATCAAGAACACAGGTTAAAAAAGTCGGAAGAGAAAAAAAGACATGATTCTTCAATCAACATCCCAATCGTGTTCTTTCAGCATGCCGCAAGAGTATAAACTATGTTCGAAACCTGTCGGTGGACTGGACAGTTTTGATTAGGTGTAGTTAAAAGAAGGTTAATGAATTTCATTCAAGGAATGAATTTCGTACTTTAAAAAAATAAGGCAAGAACTTCAGTCATCTATTGATTTTAGAAGCAATAAATTTAGCTGTTATTTTGAAAGGGTTTCAAATCGCGTGAAACTGAAAATAACAGAAAACTTTTAATTAAATATCCGATATCAGGTGGAAGAGAATTGAATATTTGCAGGCAATGGCTAAGTACAGACAAAGCAATGCTACAATTGTTTATTTGGATGAACGTACGTTTTAAGTTAGCATTGTTCGGCCAAGTGGTCTGATGGTATTGTTGAGGGACTTCATGTGCCGAATAATAAAGGTGGCCGTTTAATAGTAATTCATGTAGGAAGAGAAATCGGTTTCACACCGAACACACTACTAACTAAGAAAGCCAGTTCGAAAAGTGGCGACTACCATCGCAACACGAATACATACAATTTCACGAAATGGGCTCGTGAAAAATTGATTCCAAATCTTCCACCAATGTCAGTAGTAATTGTTATGTTAGTAGTGATTGTTGATAACGCCCCTTATCACAATACAGGTATTGAAAAAGCAACAATATTCTAACTCCAGAAGAAAAGATATGAGCGATTGGCTGAAGAAAACCCATATTCCGTATAGTTCAAAAATGTTAAAACCACAGTACATGTTTATATAACCACATGTTTTATATTTTTATATGTTATTTATAATATATAATTCATATAACTACAGTTATATGAATAAGTAAAGTTACATAAAATTAACATACAAAAATATTACTTGGATGAACTTTTGAAAAAACATTGGCATCGTGGTTCTTAGACTCCCATCGTGCCATCCCGATTTGAATCCGATCGAGATGGGGTATGCTCAACCGTAAAAAGACATGTGGTTAACCGAACATTTTTTTTTCACAGATGTTGAAAAATTAAGTACGAAGTAAATTAATTTCATAAATGAAGATGACTGAAACCCTATTTTAAAAAAGTAAAAACATATTGAAAAAGAGTATGAAAAACTAGAACCACTGATAGATGAAATGAAAAAGTGTTATATTATTATATGTTAGACTCTAACAGCGAAAGTGATTCGTTTAGCGAGGACGGTGAACTTGCTAGAATTTTGAATTGGTGCAAGAAGAAAATTCAAGAAAACTTTTGTTTATTTTTAAAAATTAATAATTTAGTACAAATAAAGATTGTAAAAAAATTAATTACGCATTTTTTTATAATTAGTAAATGTAAATATGATAGTTATTACCGTGTACAATTTTACATTAAATAATACTTCGATTTAATATGCGAAGGTGATGTTTTCAGACCGAGTCTGCTCAAACATAGTCTGTTCGTGACATTAAAAGTTCGTACATTGGCTAGACTAAACTATAGAGAGTATGGATGTAGAACTGTTTACAATTACAAAAGACACAGTACTTAATGGACAATAGGTTAGAGACAATTTCGGGAAGCTAGAATTGACCAGCGTTCTTTTCTCAGACTAAAATTTCGGGGTTTTTATAAGTCTGTATATATAAACTCTCACCGTATATATGGAGCAGAATTGTAGCTATGTAAGATAATTGCATTATGTCCCACTTTATCCACATCAATTTTGTAAATCGCTTTAATGAAACGGAATACACATACAAAAATAATCAATAAACATAACATGGATTGTTAATATATATATATATATATATAGAGAGAGAGAGAGAGCTTAAAGATGAAATAATACAAACTGTTGGAAGAACAGATTAAACGAAAAAACTTAATATAGGAGAAGATTGCAATCTCCTCTAAACAGCTTCAGCATACAACTCCACCTTTATGAAATACTGAAAACTAATGTATGTACTTTCTAATGCAAGCATAACTACGAACAAAATAATTGAAAGAATATTTTGCAAATATTATAAGTAAAAAAAACGTAAATTTAATTTTAATAAAAAATATTTGAAAAAATAATTTGATAATTAATTTT
>JAAAKQ030506085.1:0-20066 GCA_010016005.3 Zanna intricata | reverse complement strand
CTAACAAAACGTTTTCAGGCATATGTTTATTGGTAACTTTTTTCTTATTTTTAGATATAGAATCCGTTTCCGAGAGATCGCCTTGCAGTTTTGATACATCCTGTATATATTGCATATTTTTTCACAAGATTTTTTAAATTATCGATTAAAATATCGATTTAACAAATCGATTTTTGGAAACTTTTTTCAAGTATAATTATTTTTACGACATAAAAATAAATAACCAATGCCAGGGAAGTATAACAACTTTATTGTCAATTTTTTTAAATTCTCGTGTATTTGTACTTATTTACAGATTATTATAGTAATAGTAAAATTAATAAAATATTTAGTTATGGAGAAATGAAGTTTATTTTATTTCTGTAAATTTTGAAGTAATAAATACTCATCTTTAACAAAGAAAATTTAAGAAACTATTGAAATCAGAAAGTTGGGATGTTATTAATATAATTATTGTAGGAAAATCTTTCTTGCTTCTGTACTTTTTAGGCTTTTGTAAATATCACAATCTTATCTTGAGGGTATTCAAATGTTTTATTTCCTGTCCATTTTTGGTAGTAGTTTGAGAATAGTTTAAAGAGTAGTTTGAGACGTTACGGAAGAGAATATAAACTCAGCTACTAGCGAAATTTATCAAAAAAAATTTATCTAATTTGATAACTTCTGAAAGTGAAAAAGTGATATTAGAATACAAAATATACTTGTATATAATTGTTCAACATATTACAGTATTTTCCTTTTCTAACATCTCTGAAATCACCATTAGGTACTGTTTCAGAAGATGAGATGAATGATTTTTTAGCGTGTGAAAATATCATGGTTGTCCAGGATTCGAACTCGGGACCTATGGATGAAGGGCTGAGATGCTACCTCTCGAATCACGGAGGTCGGCTCCTTTTCTCTACCTGAAAAGATGTTTCAGCAAACTTAAAACTTGATAGAAATATATGAAAACTTCCAATTAAAATTTCATACTTAAAATTTATTATATCAATCTAGTACGAATTTTTCGCTTAAAATACTATATCTGCTAAAAAGTGAAGAATAAAAATCTGATCTTATAAAAATATTTTTTTTATATAATTCAAATATATTTTCTGTTAAAATGACCAAATTCTTATAAAAAATAATTCATAATAAAAATTATTAGATAACAGGAATTAGAAGAGTTTCTTAAATATCATAATAATTGAAATAAAATCGATTTTACGTTAAAAGAAAATCATACTATCAAGTCGAGGTTATTTAATTTTTTTAACATCTTAGAAACGTCAGAAGGAATATTTGATAAAATGAATGTAACAAACATGGTTTGAAAATAATTATCATTTGAAATGAAAAAAAGTTGCCAATATCAATTATATTCTAAATTATAAAGAAAAACTATGACACTGCTTATGATCTCTGGACATTTAAAAAAAATCTAAAAAGTTTAATTTTGCATGTAAATAACTAAAAGACGATTAAATCGGCAGAGCTAAAAGCATATGATGTAATGAATTAAATTGTGGAATGAATTTGTTTCTAGTTAAAAACAAGAATGATGATGCAAGATAAGACAGATGATATTTCAGATGGAATGAGAAGGGTTTAGCTAATATAACAGAAGTTCTATATAGTGAAGAGATAGAATGGAGGGTTAGTATCAACCCTTTCTCTGCTCTGCCGAGGAAATGGTACAGACTATCTACAGGAAATGATGCCTATTATTTTGACATGGTCATTAATACAACTAGTGATGCGTGATATCTTAATTACGTCGACTTGTTGAGTCTGAAACTCAGCAGCGCAGTATTCATTGGTGCTTCATTTGCATTGTTCCATTTCAACCCTTCTATCTAAACCCTTTCGCTTCATCCCTAAAACTTCTATTATCTTTCTCACTCCGCATAACAATCCGTTATTATTTCTCTTTCTATCTCTCTATTACTATTACATTCCCTTTTCCTCCCACGCTTCTAAACACTAATTTTGTTGTGTTAATTGCTATTCTTGATAACCCTTGCAATAAAATAAATTCCACAAATCGTTAGCACAATTGATCGCTATTAAAAGCAGACTCCTGCTTCTTTTATACGAAAACAACGGAGTTCTAGTACTTAGAATATTGGTTTAACACAAAGATGATTAATTTGAAGCTAAAACTGATGAATAAATTTTTAAATATCTGATATAATTTTAAAATCGAATGATATTTAATTATGCAATTTATTCTAATAACCTTAAAACAGTGCACACACTGTTTTTGAAACAGAAAAACACTGTTGCATAGCTGCATGTCAAATTCAGTGAAATTTAGATGACTCAACCGTCCAAGTAATCAAGTAATACCTTCACTCTTACTAGTTATTTAAAGAACATCAATAATTTGAAAGAAAGTAACTCCGAATAAAGCCATTTTAACCTCAGATGTTTTTTAAACCATCACAGCCGTAATCTACCAGTAATCCAACCCAGTTCACTCTTGCTTGAGTCCTGGACCAAAGCATCCTCAGCAAACAGGCTGCCTCCTATGCCCTACACGATTGCCACGATTTGAACTTCCTGAATTTTTTTTTCTTTTAAACACCGTAACGCTCGTTACTCCCTTTGCTTATTCTAAACAGGGAAAAGGTCTTAGGGTTCCCATTCCCCACTCATTTCCAGTATGGAATCTTCGAATTTTGCATTCATTTGATACATAAACTTATAGGTTTTAAAAATAAAAAGTAAATTCATAAGTAATTATAAAATAGTTTTGCAGCAGAACTGACATTTCTAAAAGTCTGCCTTGTAAATGGGGGAGTCTAAAGATGTTTAAGAAACTAAATCTATAAAAATTTTAATACAGTAATAACATTGTTATATAATTTACTTAACGATAGATTATTTTATAATAGTCTCCAAGAAGCTCTAGACTTATTTCTACCGCTGCATTTTGACCATTAACACAATATTTAGTTTACGAATATATTCAATATTAAAAGTATTCACTCATAAAGAAAGCAATAGGCGATTATTTATTATTATTATTATTACAAAACGTCAATATTAACATAAGAAAAGAAGTATTGAGATTATAAATATAGTTCATTTTTCAGATATATTATGTAACATTCGATAATGATAGTTTCATCTTTCAATAGGATTTAATTATGGTGGAGTACTGAACAAATGAACAGTATTATTTAGTGATTAAAGCGTTTTAAAAAATTAAAGGTAAATTAATTCCTATAAAACTTTTGTTTCAATGCTACTTAATTATTTATTGGAATGATACAATGTCGTCACTGACTATTAAAGTATGGGTGTAGAAAAAAAACTTATTCAAGTTGACGATTGAATAAGAAACCTCATGATAAACAACGGAATGTATGTGCGCACACCTGAAGATATAGATGCCATAGAGTTATAGTGCTGCAGAACATTGCGGCTTTGTAGCAAACCAAACTTTCTGCTTATCGTCTGACAGTTGTAAATATGACTTCTATAATTATCATATAAAAATTTTTACACAAGCATTATTTTTAGTATGGCAAACATCAAAAGACATTCTGTTTTTATCCATGATTGTTGAATTATTTCCATCAAGATAACAGCAGCAATTTTCATTATAAAACTCATTTAGTTTAAATCTTGAAATTTCACTGAATAAACAATGCTCTTAGAAAAAAATCACTACCGAGAAATCTGGACTTCATAATGACCTAACTAAAGTGTTTTATTCTGTATGTAAACAATTTACTGAAGTTAAGCAATGTTGTTAGAGTGGTTGTTAGGCATGAGGTTTTCTCAACAAAGAAAACAGATACAATATTTCTATAAGTGAGTCCGGCTAGACATGAACTTACATAGAATCTCAAGACAAGTTCACACTATTTCATTTTGTGTCCTGCACCCGAAATTTAGCAGTTATGTCAATTCACACAACCAACGAAAATTTATAAATAAATAATGCCCCGTTGGTGACTGTAACATGTTTTAAGAACGTTTAATCATCATATACCTTGCCTAAAAAAACATTTGAAAACTCGAAATTTTTGGGTTTGATTTTGTGTGTCATAATGAAAGATTGTTGCTTTAATTAAGCTTTATTCTGAGTAATAACATAAATAGTTGATTTAGTGATAAAAGCTTTAAATATTGAAGGTTGAAGATTGGTTTTGTAGGCTCTCGAGTAAGTTCAGCATACCTTTTGCTAGACGTATTAACCTTCTACGGAATTTATCCTTTATTACTCAAAAAATTTCTTTTAATCTCTGAATTGACACAAATGACTAATATACAGAATGCTTTAAACATCCGCTGAATAGTAAAATTAAAATTAAATTCCATGAAACAGAAATACTGTTTTTTCGTACACAAGACATATTCCCATGAAACTATCAAAATGATGCTGAAATGTACATGGATGTTGTACTATTGCCAACGATGATAATTTCTCTTCACTATAACTAAAAATTACGTTTAACCTCTCTGATTTCACGGTTTACAATTTTTTTTTCTGTTTTGTTTGTTGATCGGAAATAAACATTCTGGACGAATGATACATTCTTGACTAATGTTTCATGATAATTAATAAAAAAATTAGAATTTTATTTTATTTCTTTATAAAAATTTTTTTATAAAAACTTACTATAAAATAGTATTTTAGTAGTCATGCACATGTTTATTTCTCTGGTATAATCACATAATACTTAATTTGTAATAAGAATCGTTTCCAGTTTTCTAAGATACTCAAAACTTTCTTAGTCATTTTTAGCCATTAAATATGGCTATTAGAAGACCTTAATAATCTACCTCTACACGTCATTTATAATAATATACACTAATACATAACGTGCATTAATAATGTACATCCTATGTACACTAAAGTAATATATACTTTAAGGTATATTTTTGTAAATACCCGGATAATTTTTAAAATAATGTTTGTTGCGTATAGTAATAATCCAAGTTGACACTTTTAGAAACCAGCCTGATCGGATGCAAGTCTTAACTTGGCGGCGACGCTGTTAGTGAAGTCCAAGCTTTTGAGTAGACAAAACGTTATATTTTAAAAAATTCCCAGTTAAACGATAATCTCTTAATACGATTTTTGCGGTTTTTTTTTTAATGAAAGACATATTTTCCAAGCTGAATTTCATCGAGAGATTGATAAATTGTACAGAAACGGTGTTGAATGAAAGAGACAAATGTGCAAAAATGGTTTCGGTTATTAAAGCAAAAGAGAAAACAAATGTTCACCTGGATGCTCTAGTATTATTATCGAATAATTATAATCTATTGTTGAGACACATTTTTTTTTCTTTTTTTTTTACAAAATGTAAGTAAAATCTTCTATATAAGATGATTTGTGGGAAAAACGCCAATTTCAGAACCGTAAACAGAAAAGAATAACTGCTCTCCAAGCATTTGTTGATTTTTATATTATAAAAGAGGACGAATTCTTAAATTGCATATTGTCGTGAAATCATTCTCTATATTATTTCTGATACTGATAAATTCATTTGTAAGATACATTGTACATGATATTCATGTATCATGATACATGATTCATAATATAATATGGTGATATTCATACATTCTGATTCAGATATTGTGTCTTACTAAATACTTGAAATAAACCCTAGATCCTTGAAAAAACAATTCCGACGTATAAAAAGGTACGGGAAAACCTTAAAACTGATATTAAAATGCTCTTCAGAGCTTTCAGTTTAGCCTGTACATTTACGAGATGGGTGTGATCGTCAACAACGCACGTCGCTCAAACAACAGCACAACAGTTGGAATAGTTTTGATACGTATTATCAGACCATCCTGCTAAAACTTTCAGATCTGATTTCATCTTTCCTTGATTGTAAAGGAATTTTTTTTAACATAATGATTTAACAAAATGATTGTAGATGACGTTTTGCCGTCAAAAACTAGTTCAAAATATAATTTTTCACTGAGGGAGTTGTCGAGCTGTTCTCAAAAATCTCAAAGATTTCAAAAATATTTAAATATCATGAGAATTATTTTAAAGAATGAAATAATTTTGATATACCGTTATTTAATATCATTTTATCATAAAATTATTTTTACTTAAATACAACCATTGTACTTGGAGTTTATGATATAAAATTATTTAAAAAAATAACATTCCTGTATTTAATAATACAGGTATATATAAAAATTACTATGTTCTTTTTTTTTTGTTCCTGTTATTTAAGAACTCATATAATCAGAGAACATTTTTTTTTCATGCAATATTCCTATTACAAATACGTAAGAGAATATATTTCTTATCAGGGATAAACAAGACTTAGTTCTTTATTTCATATTATACGTTTGAAATAAAGTATTATACTTCAATAAATTGTAATATAAGGACACGTATAAAAAACAATACAATTTAACTAAACTGATGATACTTTAGATTGGTACAAGACGATTTATGGCATAAAATGTTTAGTATCTAATAACGATTGTTAAAGAATAAATAACAAAACTCCTAGATTTGTGTTATTATTACTAGAACTTGTATTTAAAAATTAAGTTCAACATGTTGTAATAGTGTTATATGTTATGTGTGTGTGTGTCTGCACTTGTGCAGTATCACCTTTGTATTAGTATATTTACTAAGTTTAAACGAAATAAATTTATCGATATATAAAAAAGAAAGGCTGTTAAAGCTTAAATACACACGTTTGTATGTGTAAAAGAAAGACAATCTTCTGTATTCGAACAAAAATCACCAACAGAGAGCTTTGTATCCATTGTCCACGCAGTTCTATCTTTTCTAAAATAATAATAAATAAAAATAATACTATTTCATAGTTAGCAATTATATAGCGGTCGGGACGCAGTATATAATAACGGACAAACCTCTGTCGGTTGTTCAGATCAGATGGCGGCGGCCCAACCATTGTACCTGCTAATTATACGGAGTTTGTTGCAACGTTTGTCCGATTTAACGCGCACACTGTTCACTTGTTAGTTCATTAAATCACCTTCTACTTATATTCTTCTGGGTCTTTTTATTTTTAAACCGAGTAAAAAAAAAAGGTAAAAGTAACGTAAGTATTGCAGCTAGACTATACCAACAATTATCCGGACAAGTATAAACTGTATAAAGGACAGTGTCAAATTGTCTTATCAGTTTGTTAGGATCCCACGCAATATAAAATGCAAGGCTATTCTATAAAATAGTCTTCCTTAAAATGGATAACATATGAATAAACTTTATGGTTTGAAACTGGTTTACCTTCTACATAATCTATTTGTATTATACGCTGTCATTTTTAAATATAGAATTTCTTTTAACAATTTAATAATTCGATCTGATTAATTTGCATTTGGTACAAATTATAGTATTAATGTAACAACCTCAATGGAGAAAATAAGTTTTTACGAAAATGTTCATTAATTATTTATTTATGACACGGTAGCTAATTCATCTACAAAAGATCTAGCCACTGGAGAAACGTAATTTAATATTCTATTACCGACTTACGGATACGTATTTTTGAAAAATTCGTAATTAAAAGTTAACATGCTGGGAAGATATAAGTCCGAAAATATTTTCAAAATATAATAAGCATTTTTTCGAATAAAAAAAAATGTGTCAATAATATATTTATACTTACAGGTAAGTTTAATTCACACCTTCTGGTTGCTTAAAAAACAGCGATTATGATTGGTTGGAGTTTACTGCCTTATAAATAATCAATTCCATTCATAGTAGAGGTTGGTTTAAAATTGTGCTTTGTGAATGGTCAACCTTATTCGTACTTTTGATTGGTGAGGGAAATACTGATTGGTTATATATTAAAATAATCTGTTGGGGTGGGGTAACGTAAGTGTGACTGCGATATACTGGGATGAATGTGTATTGGTATCTGTTTATGTATTATATTCTGATTGATTATCTATTAAACTAATTTGTTGTGGTGGGGAAAGTTAAGTGTTAACCACTGTTAACACTTAACACTGTTAACACTGTAAGATATCACTATCTTGGGATGAATGTGTAGTCATTGGTTTATTTTTATCTGCATTGTATTGGGAAGATTAGAATCGCGTTTACGACGTTTATCATTATTTTCCCGCAGGATAGGTGAAGAAATAACAACGGGTAAATAATACAAAGAAAGAGTAAATAAAGGGTAAATAATATATAAATTTTTATCTAATTGCTCTATAATTTAACGATGAATGACGTATCATAATGTTTTGCATACATCATACTTTAGATACTGCTATTAAAAAAAGATATCAAAAAATCTATTAACTTATACGCGTTTATTTTACTGTTAACAGTACAATATACTTACATTTGAAAAGGAATAATATACAACATATCTTAAAAAGATACCTGTATAGAAATTTAAAAAGACTGAATATTTACCGTCGATTTTCCTTAAGTTATAAAAATATTATTAAAATACTATACCAAATTACACCTCATTAAGTAGAAAATATACCGCTAGCTATCACGCTTATTTAAAATATTAAAATCCTAATTCTTTAGAAATTTGTTTCTTAATAATAGTAGAAATAAGTAGGTTATAATTTTCAATATACAAAGATCTCCATGTACGTAGATTACTAAAAACATAACATTATTCCTTAGTAATATGAAAAAAAAAAAACTTTGTCATCTAATCTTTAATCGATACACAGTTGTTGGCGTAAATCCTCTCCTACATGAATGACTATTTCTTTCATGATAATTATCATTTAAACCTTTCTGACGCATTCTGGCACTGAATCTTTTAGTTTTTATGACTAAATTGGATGTACTCGTAGTTGAACAGAAAATGAGAATGAACGTTCTGTCATTTTGAAAATAAAAAAAGAAGAGAAAATAAGGAGATTAAGGAGTTCGGCAATTATAGAAACTTATATTTACACTACTTCTAACGTGAAAAAAAATAAACATTAATTCAAAGCAGTCTTTATATTTAAAGACTATATGTAGTCTTAAATATATTATATATATATTTCAAGTCTTTCCAAAACATCAGGAAGGACTTGAAATTAGCACAAATCACTGAAGAAGAAATAAATGAAAGGAACGAAATCAGAAGGAAGATTGAAAAATGGGAGATTAAACTAGAGATAAGAGCTACAAAACTCAGGTAAAAAGTGGAGCGAAGAAAGAAGAGCTGAATTCTCACAGAGAATGAATAAGTGGTGTGCAAACAAAAAGAAACAGAAGTCCAAAAAATGAACCATCTCTACTTAGCGTCTAAACTGCTTGGAATTTTACGTCTAATAATAATAATGAGTATATAATATATATAAATAAATATATTTTGTTTAACCTCCGAACCACTGTTAAGTATTATCTTCAGAGGATGAGGTGAATGAATTGTAGCGTGAGTGAAAAATGCCATGCTAACAGGGATTCGAACCCGGGACCTCTGGATGAAAGGCCGTGACACTACCACTCACGCCAGGGAGGCTGGCAAATACATATTATATTTGATATCCCATCTAATATGATTAAGACATAATAACACTCTCTCTCTCTCTCTCTATATATATATATATATATATATTGAAATTTTGGAGCGGAATACTAGGGTAATTTTTAAAATAAGATTTGCATATATAAAACAAAAAAATTGACGCTTTGTAATCCAATCTGATCCATTACATGGTTTAACTTATTTGTAATGCTTTCAGTTAATTCCAGGCCCTTGGATACAACTGGTGTTTTGTAAGATTGATTATTTGTTTTGTAAATTTAAAACGTATTTTCCCAGCTGAAATGTATTGACAAATAGTTTATGTATACCGAAAAGTGAGAAGAACGTAGCATAAGACATTTTTACATGCATTTTTAGTTATAAAAAAAATAGGATTAATTTTGAATGAAAATATCTGTAATTTAGATTACATAAATCATACTAAAATAAATATTGTAACAAGAGTAAAGGATTACTTTGCTCATTTAACTGTACAAAACCAAAGTAATCAGCTGAAGTCTAATATTTTCTGCATTGTCAGCATAGAAATAAAACAACAGCTTTAGAAAATTTATTAAATAAAAGAATTACATAAATGGAAAACTTACTTGCTAATAATATAGAAGGTTCATTGATATACAACGTTAAAAGGTATACATTCAATATGTTTTTAATTCTAAATAAATTTTTTAACAATATTTTTATGTAAGTTTTAAGTCATAACAGGTCAAACTCGCCGTTAAAGTCTGAATTGGAGGTTAAGATGTTTTAAAATATTTTTAATCTAAAATTTATACTTATCATTTAACCTGACTGAAGCAACAGAACTTGTTATTTAGTGTTCCGTAAGTACTTTTATTTGTCAATCAATTTTTTTTTATTATTAGTTGTTAATAATAACATTATACTTTTATTGCGATATCTACTGATGATGATTGATTAATAATCAAAATGGTCAAAGTTCAAATTATAAGTAAAAATATTTTGTTAATGATTTTTTTTTTAACATAATAATACTGCCTTTCAATTTGTTTCAATAACCGTTCAGTAGATTTGGTACTATTTATTTGTAATTAGGAATTCTCTGGATTACTTTTTCAAAGTATAATAAATAATTATAATACATTTTCCTTTTCAAAAAAAAAAAATGATTTGTACCTCAGTTCATATCTACGTATTCATATTAAGAGTAAATACGTAAACAACGTATTTATTTAAATACGTAAACAAACTGATTTTACTTTTCCACCTAGCGTTATAGCAGATCTATAGCTATAGAAGGTAAAGTTTAGTAATTTGTCCAATTTGGGCAGATACGTTTTTCACCGGATCTTTACGTTTTGAAACATATGAACCGAAAAAAGCGTATGGAAGTTTTTCGAATGTTCGTATGTACGTGTTTGTGTTTGGTGTTTTATATCGCACTCTAATAACCTTATATTTCTAGAACTATTTGAACGATTTCGACCAAACTTGATCAGATTACATTTATATATGGGCGTTGATGCCGTTAAATTTTCAACTTAAAAAGGTCAAGGGGGTGAGGCTATAGAGCAAGGTCACTCTCAGTATCTCGATATTTTGCCTAATTAAGTACTTATTTTTCTTAGGCACATTTTTTAACTTAAAAATAATACAAAAAAAAGTTTACAAAATCGCACCCTTTCTCAGAAAATGCCTTAAAAAACAAGCGGGTATGGTTGTAGTACATCATTAGTACCCCCTCTCATCAAAAAGAGCGCTAGTATAGCACTGACGTACAACTGCTATACTTATATTCTCTTTTTTTACTTCTTTGTACGAAGTAAAAGTAAGCATTGTAATCGCGAATAATTTTGGTTTTCAGATTGTAACGGAATATCCATCCGTTTAGATCATCCCTGAATCCATTTTGACTAGTCTCTACATGACATCTGTGTACCTACGCATCTCGCATAACTCAAAAACGATGGGCCGTAGGATGTTGAAATTTTGGATTTAGGACTGTTGTAACATCTAAGTTGTGCATCTCCCCTTTTTATTGTAATCAACTGAACTAAAAATGTCCAATAAAGACCAAATTCCAAAAAAAGAAATTTGATTTTGGGCTTTTTCTTAACTGCAGTAATAAGCCTCATTGAGCGCTTTTTAAGGATACATCATAAGGCGTTTACTTTATTTCCACTGGTTCCAGTGTTATAACCAAATAAAATTTTAATTAATTAACTATTTGGATCTTACTTGGAAAGGAAGATCGGTTCGAATCAGACTTACATCTTCTGTTTGTATTTTTTTTTTTTAAATATTGATTTGTTAATAATTAACCAATGATTGTAAAAAAATTTTTACAACAAATAATTGAAAATCTTTTAAATTTCTATTTATAGTGTAAGATTATTTACACAAATTTATACGTCATTTTTTTTTTTTAGATAATAGTATATATTTGTTAAGTTTTTTAAACTCTATATTAAGTTTTTCATTCAAAAGTTCTCCAACACAAATCTGTTTGAAAATTATGAACCAATATTCCTGATTCAAGAGATTTATAATAATTAATAGTTTGTTAATTATTATTTTAATTAATGAAAATTACAGTTGTTACTGAAATTAATGTAATTTTTATAAAATATCTCGCGTGGATGCCGTTTTTTAAAACCATTTCACTTGAGATTTGACTTACTTAAAATTAGTATTAATTTTCTGTGATTTTCAACATTTTCTTTTAATTTGTATCAAATTTTAAAGTGCTATATACAATTTAAATACTATGAAATGTGTTGAAACCAAGCTGTTTGATTTTTAAATATACTTTATAATAAATATTACTTTTTCAAGACATTCCAAAATTATCTAGTCAGTGAGGGGAAAAGTCCTAATTAAAAGTAAGTTTAAAAAAAAATTGTTTGTGTTTTAATTAATTAATAAAGTAATTATTAATCAAGTATATATTTATAAGTATATATATATATATATATATACATTTTTTTTTTTACGTACAACGTTTGTATGAAGTTGTAACGTAAAATTGAAACGTAAAAGTAAAAATGTATATAGCTTTATATGGGATTCTAAAATACAATAGTAATGGTCATATATTCACAGGGTAGAAAGACTAAAGGCAACTCTCATTAGGGGTAGACACCCTCAACAGTTTCACCCTCTAATATTCACCATCATTAAAACAGTTACACATTTTCTGTCATGTTATTACAATTCATATTTCCATAATAATTATTGCCGTCCATCTACTACAGTGTATGGATCATTCTAATAACATCAGACAGGCGTTCGAAGTATTATAACTAACGTTAAATCCCATGTGATTTGATCTTATACTCAGTTTTATAACATGAAATACTTCTTTTTTTTTAATAATTTAAAATTTTACATTTTATATTTATTTTACAAATCTAGAGGAAAAAATTTAAGTTGTTTATCTAAAAGAAGCCTTAAATTATAATTTAACTTGTAAACTTTCTTAAAAAAAAAAAAAAGTATAACATTTTAAACAAATGGCTTTTGCATTAGAATTTACAACAAAGCGCTAAGTACGATCTGCGTTCGTATTCTGCTATTCTCCAATTGCAATGTATTTTTTATTTGGTTTTTTTTTTTATTCAATAAGCTTATAAAAATTAAAAAAAAAAAATCTATCTTAGACAATTTAATAGATCTTTATAAATAATATCTATTATAGATATTTAAATATTTTCTACAGTACTTATGTATATACCCTAACTGAAAATTTATATGAATTTAAAAACGAAAAATGTTGCATATTTATTTGTCTAGAATGACAACAACCAGATCACATATTAAAAAAAAAAAATAAATATTAATAAATAAGAAATGTTTTGTCTCCACACAGGAAACATTTCATAGTACAAAATACACGTTTATATAGTAGGTAAGAACGGAAATTAATATATCAATGTCAAAATGATTCATGTACTCGTATGCTACTGAATAGTAAATAATAATTTTGCAATAAAATAATTTTCTGAATGAAAGGATATTTTTTAACTTCTTTTTTTTGTATATGTCTGCTTTTATAATTTTCTTTATAAGTCTATTTTTAATACATCACTCAAACACGTAAAACAAATCGATTTTTTTTTTGTTTGTTAAAATAATTTATGGAGGTAACTGAAACAGCATAAATTTTCATAACGTTGTGTTCAAGAGGTAAATGTTGTTAAGTGAGTATTAACGATTGTTCATCTTTTTTCACATCGAAACTATAAAACTAAATATTATTTTAAAATAATTCTTTTATACATGAGAAAAATAAAAAAATAATTTTTATAAAAATATTTTAATGGAAATTAATAGACTGAATTATATTCATATGGAAAACTAAAAATTCTTAAATTCAAAAGAATTTTAAATATAAATTCAAATCTTTATAAAATATTAAAAGAATTTTAATTTTTTAAAAATTAATTTTTAAAATTAGATAAGTTTAACATATAAATACTTGACTGAATAGTTAATATTTTTTTGATGTCACAGGTAATGTATAAAATCAATTGATAAGGATAATTTTAATCAAATCAATTTATTAATATAAATTATTATTTACAGAATAAAGAAACGATTAAATAAAATTTGAAATTTATGCTTTTGTAATGATGTACCGAACAAGAGTGTATAAATATGTTTTTTTTTAAAAACTAACATCAAAACATTTTTATCCTCATGACTATTTTAATGTTAAATTGAGTTCATTTAGTTCCAGTTTTATAAAATTAAAATTATAGTGGCTATCATAGGCAAAATTTTAGGAATATAAAATTAGGATATCTAAAATTTTATTCAAATAGCCTAAGATTCTTTTTAATGAAAACATGATTCAATTTATTTCTAAAACGATTTAAATAGTAAAAAAATTCTAGAAAAATTTATTAATAAATTAATCACCTTTTTTTTTTATTAAGGAACCACATAACTCATGTAATTGTAGAAGGATTCATCTTCTTTCTAGCAAAAAAATTCGGAAAAATACTTTCTTGGCTTAACTATTTATAATTCTAAATTATCTTAGTAGAAATATATTTTATGATAAAATGTTTATCGTAAAATTTATTTGAAACGGTAATTCATGAATTGAAAATGAAATTTTTTTTTCAATTTTAAGAAAAAGTCAGTTTAAGTCAAAAAAAATATTTTCTCAACAATTAATTTTGTATCTTAGAAATAAGAAATAAAATATAAAAAAACCTACAATTAACTGAGGAAAACATTTTTTAATGAGTCGAAAATTATTCGGATTTTTATGTCGGTATTATTTTTTCTTACTCTTTTATTATTTTATAAATTTAAAAAATCATCTCGGTAATATTTTTCTAAATAAAAATATGAAACGCAATGTTTGTTTTACGAGTCAATGTGCCAGTACAATGTTTGCAAGACAGCTGTTATGAATCCATTTGATAATAAAAAAAATTGTGGGTGGCGTACAGGATTAGACTGCATGTGAGTAATTATGACTGTTGGAGTAACGCTGTCTGTCGGACAACGTGGTAATTACTTGACTATTACTGGCGCCTCCCACCCCTCTAATAACACATTGTCGTTGGGTTGCTTGTACTCTCGTGCTTTTTATGTTCACTAATGGTAGTGGTACCAAATGACATTTTACAAATTGTACATCTCTGCTGACACCTTGACTAGAACAGAAGCCACACTTTTCCCCCTATCTAATTATTCGAGCGATCTAAACTTACCTCTTTTTGTTTCTTATAATAATAAAAAACTTTTTGGTTTACCGAAGGGGAATGGTGGCTATTATGATAATTTTTCTTTAAATATGTTCAGGTTATTTCTATTTAATAATATAACGGACTTTTTTTTTTTTTTGCTTCGAATGAAGTAATTTAGTATTTCATAATATTTGTTAATATTAATAAAAAAAAAAATCATCATAAATTTATTATTTCTTTTTTCTAACTATAATTACGAATAAGGAAAACCTTATCGGTTTCTTAAAAATAATTATTGTACTTTTAAGTTAATAATATTTACAAAATTTGATTATTTATCCAGAAAACAATTATAAAATGATTTGAAACATTATTTTAGCAAGAAATCAGTAATTTTATTTGATATTTGGAAAAAAATATTGAAATATTACGATATTCAGAACTTTTTAAAATGTACTGTATTCGTATGAAAATCATCTCAAACGCATAAATGTAAGATAAAAATTATCAAAAATAATATACTTTGTATTTTTATGTTTTATTAAATTCTCAATGACACATAATAATATAGCGACTTCCCGAATATTAATAAGTGATAGTGACTTTTCTTTATTTTTTACGGTAGCGGTAGTAACAGACAAGTCACCATCTAACTCCACTGAAAACTTGTAAAATTACTTAATGACATAAAAAAAAATCTGAGTTGGATACCACGTGACATCTTTGTATTCTTATTAAAAAACATAAATTTTTTTTCTTGATGATTTCCCCATATAAGCTTGTACTGGTATACGGAAATATAGTGTATGAAAAATGCCATGCCTGACCGGGGTTCGAATCCAGGACATCCGGATAAAAGATCGAGACGCTACCAAACGCACCACGGAGATCGGAAATTTCAATAATAACTTCTGATTTTTTTTTCAAATTTTTTTTATTATTATTGAATTATTATTTTTTGTATTTTTTTATATCAGAGGTTAATAATTTATTAATAAATCAATATATGTAAATTAAAAAAAAGGTTAAAAAAACCAAATGAATCTGGGTTCGAACCATTGTGCCCCCTTTAAGATACAAATTTCATTAATTAAAATTTTATTAGGCTATAAATCTGGAACCAGTGAAAATAACTATTGCTTATGATATATTGTTGAAAAGCTTTCAATGAGAGCTTATTATTGCAGTTAAGGAAAAGTCTTTTTTTAACACTTTTGTTGCATTAAAAGAGGAGGTGTACAACTGTATGTTACTATAGTCCTAAATCCAAAATTACAATATTCTACGGCTAAACATTCTTGAGTTATACGAGATGCATACGTAAGTATGTATCAAACTTACGTACATTTCAACGTTTTGAATTAAGATTCTTAAGAATCTTTACCGATACCTCTTAGTATATAATAATGAAAAAATTTTGCAATAACCTTAAAAAATCTCAAATTACCTTAAAAGTAAAAAAATATATCCAAAATTTAAAAAATGTAATATATTTCATTTAACTGTAAACGTCATATATTTAAATTGTATAAAACTAATTGATTGAAATTAAATTATTAAGTAGGTACTTAATTAAAGCAGGTAAATAATAAAAACAGATATTTTAAAAAAATAAGAACTGGTATTAAATAAATATCAGACATTCTATTTTTGCTGGATTTTTTTTATAAGTAGTAGTATAGTTTATCTAACTAACCACTTTCGGTTTGTAAGAAACTAATTTCCTTTAAAATTCGCCTGTTTTAAAAAAAATTTTTAAATAAGAATTAGAAAATTTCACTTTTAAAACATAAAATTCAGGTGACTGAATTGAAGATTTTTAAAATAAGGAGAAAAATCTATAAGTTAGAAATGATGGAAAGAAGAGTGAACATGCAAGGGGGGATTGCACAGGACAAATTAAAATGGTTTGGCTACATGCAGAAATCGGTAAATGGAAGTAAACGTTTAATATAAATATCTAATGTTAAAGAATATTAATATTATTTTAATTAATATTATTTTCTTAAGGAACTAATAAGATTATGGTGGTTAGATTGGGTAAACGAAAACGCAAAGTTAAATTAGAAAGCTTGATATTTTATCTACTCAGGATCAATAAAAAAAAACGAGAAAAAGGATGGTGATGATATTGTTTATACAGCTACAATTGGGAATATCATTTACATCTAATTTTATACGATTATGTTTGAGAATTAAGTTCTCGAACATGGTACCGCTGTTATATTAATTAATTAAATAATATTAACAATTAAAAATCCACCTTACCAGCACACTGAGATAAATCCTTGGCCTTTTGGCTTACTTGAAAGCCATCTACTTGAAAGTTGAGTATACTATTAGGACCGGATAATCATAACTAGTTAGAAATTTTAATTTTTGACTTTAATGTAATATTTTTTAACTGTTGATGATGGCTTACAAGTACGCCAAAGATCTAGGGTTTATCTTAATGTGCTGGTAAGGTGGATTTTTAATTATTAATATTATTTAATTAATTTTCCAGAGTCAACTTTAAAACGTTAACGGGAAAACAGGAACAGATGAAAAGTGAATAAATAAGAACACCGTCAAAAATTGTTAATATCAAACGCATATGAAATATGAAAGGCTTGTCTCAATTATCTTTCTTAACGCCTTAAACTACTACAAGCTTAAAGAAAGAAAATTTCTTTCAAATAAACACAAATAAATTGTTTGATTTTATCAGTACTACATATGATACTAAAGGTACTATGGTACTAAAGATGGAATTACAAAGTTTTATTTACGTCTTTATTTGATTTTATGTATTATTTTTTTGTTGAAATACGTGCTAATAACTTTTTACAAGGATAGCTAAAAATTCAAAAAATTTTGCTGTTGTAAATAATTGAAGCGTTACTGTTTTAGCTGTTCAGTTTTAACAGAAGCATGTTTCTCTCAAAGTATATTTCTGCAGGATATGAATACCTCCATTAGGAGTCTTTTTGAACAGTTCACAATTCAGCAAGGATATACTCATAATAATAAACTAGTCAATAATAGTAAACCGATATATTTTTTGGGATTTTGTTGATATTGATCAGTTTCCACATTTGACCAGAGGTGGGTAAGTCGAATCGGATCTTCATTTTTCTAAACGCGAGATATAATTTTTTACCACGGATTTTCATTATACGCACAAAAGTACGTAAATCTTTGAAGTATTTATCCTAAAAATACCTTCTTTGCTTCTAAAATGACCTTTTAACCCTTACTGGTCCTAAATTCTTTCAAAACCTTTTTTAACTTCTTTATAATGAAAAAAAGAAAACAATTTAATAGTAAACCACGTGCAGCCTATCCAACGTGAGTTAATTGATTTCCAGTCTCTAACAGAACTAGATTATTTTGACAGGATATCTATTTTTTTCGATTGAACGTAGTACTTATTATTATAGAACCGGAAGCAATACTATTGTAAATTTTTGTTTATTTTGTAAAAATAAAGTTTTTGGTGCTTAAAAGAGTTTCTGAAAGGAATTCAGGACTAGATAAAGTTCCAAGATCAATTAGAGGTTAAACACATTATGGTTAGCATAACAATGTTTATGTCAAGACAATGTTCTTCGTATCTTTGTTCCTAGATTCCAAATTTTGCGGTAAAAATATGTGTATTCCATTACAAATAAAATAACTTCCTGTCTAGTTAGACCACTTCCGGTCGAAACCGGTAATATGACCAAAAGATAGAGCGCCTCCTACTTGATCAAAATTTTTTTTACATTTTCTAGAAAATTAATTTTCCATATATACACATATATATACTTGATATATATATATATATATATATACATTTTTTTACGTTTTGTAAGCTGGTCAATTTTGTTTTTTTATTTTTTGGTAAAAATATTTAATTTTACTTTTTTTATAAAAATATCAATGACTAAAAAAAATATTGGCCAGGATTACGAAAAAAAATATATGTGAATAAGAAACATATATCTTGGTAAGAATAATAAAAATAATACTAAAAAACCGATAATAATTAACTATTAATGAACGTGAATTAAACGACTCTCTCTTTATCTGTTTAGCCTCCGGAACTACGTAAAGTATTACCTTCAGAAGATGAATGAGGATGAAATGTATGAATGTGAATGAAATGTAGTCTTGTACAATCTCAGGTCGAGAGTTCTAAGGTTCAAATCCTAGTAAAGGCAGTTATTTTGATACGGATTTGAATACTAGATTGCGGATACCGGTGTTCTTTGGTGGTTGAGTTTCAATTAACCACACTTCTCAGGAGTGGTCAACCTGAGATTGTACAAGACTACACTTCATTTACACTCATACATATCATCCTCATTCATCGTCTGAAGGAATACCTTACGAAGGCTAAACAGAGAAGAGAGAGAGATAGAATTAAACGAATACAAGGATTTCGGAGGTTTTAATTTTTTTTTACCAAAAGTTTGTCAACTAACTTTCTCAAATTTTCACGTGAAAATGTTTCGGATATGGAATCCAACATATCATTACGCTTTTTTTTTATCAACAATAATGATAGAATTTTTTCTTATTTTTTATTCCGAAGTAAGATTCTTACCAGAAGAACTAAAAGAAGTTTCTCTGAAAAAAAAAAGAATTATCGAAATCGGTTCATTTAGTGATTACAAAAGCTTGTATGTACCTACATACACCAACTAGAACTAAGAGCTTAGTTTCTTTTCTGATATAAAAACTTTTTTGGGATTTCATAAATTTAGCATCATAAAAAATACGCAAATTAATATTTGTTTCTTTTTAAACAGACTAACAGTCTGAACAAAAAAAATACGGGAAATTAGACAATTGATGTTTAAACTGCCAAAAAAAAAAAATGTACCTGTTATTTTAATAAGTAAAAATCGTTTAAATTGTGAATGCTGCTATGTTTTTCTTCTATTAATTAAATAAATAATCATACTATATATAAAAAATA
>JAAAKQ030506075.1:7158-17503 GCA_010016005.3 Zanna intricata | reverse complement strand
TGTGTGTGCGTGCGCGCGCGCGCGCGTGTATGTATTCATTTTAAGGATTCAAATGGATGACATATATATAAATTACACAGCTATATCATATGGTGTAAGATCGTGTTATAAGATAAGCATTTTTATTTAGAAGTTATAAGAAAAACAAAGTTTCAATTCATAAGATTTCTAAGATGCATTCAGATACACAATTACACAAGAAATTCACTGTTGTTGGTTTATAATTACCAACACTTATGTTTCATAATCTGTGTGTATGTGTGCGTGCGCGCGCGTGCGTGTGCGTGTGTGTGTGTGTGTGTATGTGTGTGTATTATACAATTCATTTTTCTTACTAAAAGTATAAATTACATGTACACAATTTTTTCTGCACTTCATTTATACTTATTTCATTTGGAAGTGAAATAATAAATAAAAAGAGGAAAAATTGTTAAAACCAAGGAAAGAATAAAAAGATTAAGAAAGGATGATGAATGTTAAGTAAGAGAACATTTTAAAAGTAGAGAACGTATACAGAAATTAACATCAGAAGAATTGTATCAAACCAAAGAGCGATTAAATACTGGCAACAAAAAACAAATAAACTAAATGATGATCAACTTCGACTTAGAGAGAACAATTTCGAGCAATATCTGAGGAGTAATGAACAAAAAGATAGAATTTTTTGGCAATCTATTAAAGATCGGGCATGTATGCCTCAGTGTATACTATTTTATTCTTGTGAGGGTCTATTTTTCAGTCATCTGTAGTTAACTTCATATAGATAAAATTACACATAAAATCCAGAATAATTAAATAAAATTAAACAGAAATTAAATTAGAAAACGCAAAAATAATAGATTATAAATTATAATTTTCAATTAATATTAAATAATCAGATGTTTCACCAAATCTATTACATATGCACATATGTAATAATGCTTATTAAATTACAGACACATTTTTAAAAGTAAATAAAATTTTATTCCACTAATAACTTCTGAATTTTTTTCTTTGTTTTATTGTAAAAGTTTTTATTAATAAATGAACATATTTAAAATAAAAAAGAAATTAAAAATATAAATTAAAAAAAAGGAGACGAAGGTCCGGACACATCGGTCAGAGGATTCGGACCGATGTGCCTTCTCCCTTGTGAGATGTAAATATTTCATGAATGAAAATTTTTTTTCGGCTATAATTTTGGAACCAATGAAAATAAGTACCGCTTATCCTATGATATATAGTTGAAAACTCTCAATGAGGATTTACTACTACAGTTAAGAAAACGACCAAAATGCAATTTTTTTTGTATTTTGGGCTTTTTTGGACACTTTTGGTTCAGTCTATTACTTTCAAAAGGAGAGATGAACAACAGTCTGTAATGTTACAACAGTCCTAAATCCAAAATTTCAACATCTTATGGCCAATCGTTTTTGAATTATGAGAGATACGTACAGACGTCATGCTGAAACTAGTCAAAATGGATTCAGGGATGGTCAAAACGGATATTTCCGTTGAAATTTAAAAACCTAAATTTTACGCGATTACTTCATACAAGGAAGTAAACAACAAATTCTTCCAAATCTTTATACAAAGAATATAATATTAATTTTTTTATGAAAAATGAAGTAAATTTTTTAACAGAGAAAAATAGTTATTTTACTCTAAAAAAAAAAGAAAAAAAAATACTTCTTTTGATAAATATTATCATTGTTACATTTATCTGATTTTATTTTATTTATTGAAGTAAATTTTGTTATCGGTTACGATTAATGATGTTATTTAAATATGTTTTAATAGTAATTAATATATAAAAATAGCAGAAGTATGTTTAACTAGTTTTCCTTCTTCCAATTTCTTAATTAATAGATTTCTTTTGATAGAGATTAAATTAATTAAATTCCACTTCAATATAAATGAATAAAACTAAATTTGCATTCTTGTACCTGTTAAAAAATATGTATATATATATATTTTATTTTTATTTACTTTTTTGATTTTATTTTGTTTACTTTTTAAAATATGATGTGTACGATAATTAATTAAGATTATTTTAATTACCTGGATAAAAAAAAAAAATCCTATTTTTTATTTATATTTTTAATCAATATTTTATATTATTAATTTTCCGTTTTAACTTTTCACCATTTTCAATATTTATTTTTTCTTATTAAATAAAGATTAAAATACATCTTACATTATTATTCATTGATAGAAATAAAATAAGCAACAATGACTTAAATTTATGCTAGTTATTTATTTATATAGAATAATTTAATTTTAAAAACAGCAATTACTTAATCAGCATTCAAGCTTATTTTTGCTGATAGTTCATTATACTGCAATGAATTAAATCAAAAAATAAAATAAATATACATTCGAATTATATTTATGACATCAGAATTTGAGTTTTAGAGAAAATTTACACGAATGTAAAGAGAAAATATGTTACGTAAAATTTAACATTAATTTTTTTTTTTTAAGATCCATTCGGAAGAATTATTTTTGGTTACCGTTAAAATGTATCTTTTCTTTTTCGTTATAATAAAACTCCCTTAATTATATAAGTTAACGAAGAAATTTGTAAAAGATCATAATCACTTGTAATATATATTTATTTTTTATAAATATTATTCTGTACGATTCATTAATTAACTATTTTTTTTTTTGGCAAAATGAGTGAAGCGTAGCACGGTTAAAATACTAAACAAAACAACTTTATATTTAATATATTTTTATAAAAAACATTCATTTAAACTAGTAAATTCAATCTTCATAATGAAATTTATGACAAACATCTTTTTTTTTTTTTTAATTTTAAATATAATTATTTTATTTTAAGTTAAGAATTATTTAACTGAACAAAGTCATTTCAATTTATTTTTTTTAAAAAATCAATATTTTAATTAATTTTATTTAAAAGACAAAAACCTTATTATGTGTCTTACATTATAAATACATTAATAAAGATTAATCTATGCTTGCATTTTAATCTGAAATTCAACACGATCAATTTTAATATTTCATTAATTTCACAACTGGAAATTGTAATAATATCTGCACTGATATTTGCAGCAACAAAATCCCCATTTTACTTTATGTTTTGTTTTATTTTATTTTGCAAATCATAAAAGAAATTGCTAGATAGGAAACAAAATCTATAGATTATACATCTATATTTTTATTACGATTATATATCTATAGATTAGACCACAAAATAAATACATGTATAATGATTTTTTTAAAATTTTTATTACTTTGTCAGCCGTTATTTTAACATTAGTTGTTAAATATTATCTAACGCACAATTATTACTATGAAATGAAGAAATTAATAGATAATATAGTATTTTAGTAATAACATACAAATAATTTTTATGAACAAAATGTGAGCTTGTTAATAGGAATAAAATTGCTAAAAAAAAAAAAAAAAAAAATTATGTAAATTTCTCAATATGCAAAACTATTTTTATTGTTTCAAACGTCACTCAAATGCAAAAGAATGTAATTGAAAAAATTACCTACACCGATTCTTTGAACTAATAAATTCTTCATATACTTTAAAAGAGAGCCTACAAAAACAAACCTATAAAATTAGTGGTAGTAAACAAAGCCACATTTTTTTAAGGAAAAAATATTTTTTACTCTGATAATTTATTATTTGTGTCAATTGAATTTATTTTCGTCATTAGTATATTTTTATCCTAATGATAAAAATATACTAAATAATAGCAAATTCAATCATCATAATATGAAAAAAAAAACAAGGCCTAGGAAGCTTAAGATGAAAGATTAATATATTTTCATTATTAAATATATATATTTGTTTAATCTCCGGAACCACAATTAAGTATATCTTCAGCGGGATTAGATGAATGAATTATAGCGTGTAGAAAATGCCATGCCTGATCGGGATTCGAACCCAGGACTTCCGAATGAAAGGCCGAGACGCTACCACTCGCGCCGGGCCACGGAGGCCGGCATATTTATATTTATTCATATTATGTAATTATTTATTTTACGATTATTAATTGACTATAATTATAAAATTATGAAATTAATAATAAAATGTTTCTGATAAAACCACAATTGACAAAATTTGCATTATTATTATTATATACATATAGTAATTGAATTATATTTTTGTATATTTATTAATGAGTGCAATAAATTAAAGTAAAAAAAAAAGGGAATACATAAGTTTTTTGTAACATTAACATATTATTACTACTACTATTATTATTATTAAGAATTTATCATTTCACCAACAAAAATAGTTTACTGAAAAAAAAGAAAATTAAGAAAGGAAAAAGAAAGATAAATAATTTTGTACACGTGTTCTGGTTATATTATTTTATGTTTTCTTACTTTAGTTCTAAATAAGGATTTGAAAGGATTTATTTACACCCCAACAACAAACTTAATTTAATTTGGTTTTGGTTTTTTTTTTGGTTTTTTTTTTTAGTGACGTATTTTCGTTAAGATCTTATTAGTTAAAATCTTATTTTTATCGTTATTTGTTTTTCATAGTTTCTTTGTATAGAAAAGAAATTTAGAAAAAAATTAGACTTATATTTACATTTTTAACCTAATGATAAATATAAATTCAAAAAATATCCTTTTTTTGATTAATTAACATTCATTAATCCATCACAAATCAGTAAAATCTTTTTTTTTAACATTTTATTTACAGATACCTACGAAGATATAATAGTTAAAAATATGTGATCTACAACACATTTATTAGTAAAAGGTTATTAACCTTTTAGTTACAAACTAAACTTTTTAAAACAGTTGGAAATTAATATCTTTAAATAGTTCATGTAAGATTAAACATATAACGTTAAACAGTTATTATTAATTACCAATTACCTTAAAAGTAGATATCAATGTATTACCAATAAAATAATTAATTTTCATATTTATGGTTAATAAATAATTACATTTTAAAACTTTAATATATTTAAAGATTTACCGTTTACCCGAAGACAAATCTGAATGAACTAATATCCCATCACCAATTATTGTACAAATTCAAGGTAGTACTGCTAACTTTTGATTTCAGAACAAGTTATACATGTTAAATTAATTTCTATCTAAAAAGCTCACACTAAAGGGATAACTATAATTTTTTTTTTTCAATATACGTTTAGGTAACCTAAAAATCAATTGCGAAAAAAATTGTTGAAAATAAAAATGTAAAAACATGAATGATACAGAACGAAAAGATTTCTTTTTTTTCAAACCACAGGGACAAAGTTTAATGACTGGAATAGATTACTCACATAAACAAAATAAATAACAATAGTATTACAATTTATTTTTAAATTTTTAGCGACTTTAAAAATTTTATTTTATAAAATTTGATTAAGATCATAAAAAAATAATAGAAATTACTGTAAAAATTTAATTCAGGATTATTAATAACGAAATATTAAATTGATTTCTAATACGATTTGTAATACGCACTTCTTAACATTGCAATTACCGCAATACTACAATAAAGTTTTAAAAAAGTTTTTATAAAATCTACCAATGGAAGAACATTTTATCTATTATTTTAAATGTATATGTCGACTTGTTTATTATTTTATTTTTTATTTATTTCATAGTTAAATGAATTTAAAAGAATCACCACACAACTATTAAAAAACACAAACAAAGAAAAATTGATTTTTTTATAAACAAATTTTATTAAAAAGAACAAAAATATTTTGAAAGTATGGAAAAGAAATATTGTAACGTATATTTAAAAAGAAAATTATACATTAAATGTTAATAATTACCTAATGAAGTATGTAAATTATTCCAGCAAACGTACGAATGTTTTTTTTTTGACGAAGTGTTGACTAGAATGGGATGTGAATGCGTCACAACTGGGAATAGAACTGACGGGAAGAGCGTTCCGACGCCGACTGGTGGAATTTAGTTGTGTAGACGCTGCGCCGGGACGCATGTGCGGTTAGCGCGTGCTTCATTCTGCATACTCCATGTTCGTTCACTTTATTAACCGTGATTAACGATCCTGCCACCTAGGGGTCGCCACTTTTAACAATCAAACTGCATTAGCCCTAGACCCGCAGACCCTATACGGCTACGATGCCGTCTACGAACAATACAAACATACCTAATCCATAACAATTATTTACAACCTATGTTCATTACAAACCCTTTTCCTTTCTACGTTCACACAAAATTAATCATTCTCGTTCAATCGGCTAATCCTAGTATGAATATTCTAAAATCCTTCAGGATTATTTCTCAACCTCTTATCATCAGTAGTCCAGAAGAGGTAAATATTCTTGAGTAATTTAAAATTCATCTTCCAAGATTGTCAAAACATCAAAAATAAAAATAAAGTAATTTAACATTCAGACAGTTAAGTAACATGAAAAAAAAAAAATAATACTACTAAACAAAAAATTTTATTTTTAATAATTCTTTCCCAGGATAACTAAACCACATACGCACGCACGTGTACGTGAGTGGTATGTAGTTTTATAAATGGAAGATATTAATTAATAGATATTATCAATAAGTTCAAATTTATTTAATTTTAAAAAATCTATCTTCACGTCATTAACTTATCTTAATCACATAGATAAATTATTTATTTTCACTACTGAATAAATTACAATACTGAAATTAATTACTTTCTTTATTGATATATGCAGGTAGAAATGTTACATTATGTTATTAAATCTGTATTTTTAATTAAGTTATTTTTAATCTAAAACGATAGAATGGTATATAAATTAAATTTAAATGTAAAACCTAATTAATTTAATGATAATAAGGGAACAGTTAATTGACTGAATGAAGGTTCTGTAATAAATTGTCCATTTTTAATTTCAGGTTCTTAATTTATATTTTCTGTAATATATAACAACTTTAAAATTACTAAATGATTTTAACAACAATTTTATGTAATAATCCTTAATTAATTACTGATGTGCGGTAGACGAGAAAAAAGAGGTACATTGTTACACATTACTAATTTTAACTATTATTATATTTTACTTTAATAGATACCTTCAATAGACTATTTTTATCTGGGGTAAATAAAAATATGGGTGTGTGTGTGTGTGTGTGTGTGTATATATATAACTGTCACCACTTTAATAAGTATAATCGAATATAGGCTTACTGTAAATGATTTCTTACAGGGAATTATAAATAAATTTAAAAAAATATTAATTTGTAAATGAAGCAATAACTAGTTAAAAAATCTGATGTGGACACTACATGCTTCCTTCTACGCCTATTAAATTTCATATACACATTTTACTTAAAATGAGAAGTACATAAAATCTTATTTCATTAATAAATTCTGATAATTTTTCTTCTTTTTTTTATTCTAATTATTCAATTGTTATTAATCCCAATTTATTTTTACAATCAGAGGTTAATAAATTAATAATAAATCAATATATTTAAATTAAAAAACAAAATTTAAAAAAAAATGGAGATGAAGTCTGATCGAACCGAAGTATCTTCCCATTATAAGATCCAAATATTTCATTAATTAAAATTTTATTTGGCTATGACTCTGGAACTAGAAAATAAGAACCACTTATAATATATCGTTAAAATCTCTAGTGAGAGCTTATTACTGCAGTTAAGAAATATCCAAATTTTTCTGGAATTTTTTTTGTTGAAACTTTTGGTTTGTTCGATTGCAATCAAAAGGGGAGGTTCACAACTAGATGTTACAAAAGTCCTGAATCCAACATTTCAACTTTCTACTGCTAATCGTTTTTGAGTTATGCGAGATACAATACGTACGTACGTACAGACTTCACGCCGAAACTAGTTAAAATGAATTCAGGGATGGTCAAAATGGATATCTTCGTTGAAATCTGAAAACCGAAATTTTTCGCGATCACAATACTTCCTTTACTTCGTACAAGGAAATCAAAAGCATACACAACCATCAAGATTGGAATAATCTACCAAAAAATTGTGATATTTTTTGTTTTTAATTATTAACAACCATAAGTTATAACAGCCTAACTGTTAACTGTTAATTAACAGCCATAAGTTATTACTGCATAAAAAATACAAAAGACATGTTACTATGTTACTCTGATTTTCTGGAGAATTGTGTGGTTTTTCTTTCGCCATGAAGGACCACTTCAGGCTCTACATTTAAATGTAAGAATGTTCGATCCGCAATAAAATAAACATATTTGCCCAGACAACCAGTCGATCTTCCACCAGTTCTATTATACAATTAAAAGTGTAAATCATTTGTGCCATAAAATAATTAAGGGATAATAAAAGAAATAGCTTAATCAGTAGAGGTAATCAAGCTAATGGGAATTACAATGAAGTAACTCTTAATAATTAATATTTCTCATAGTTGTACAAGAATTCTGGGTGATTCAAAAAGGACTTTTTTCCTATAAAAATTTATTGAGATAAATTACAGTTTCGATTGAAATGTCATTTTATAAAAACCACATCATGGTTTTCACCCGACATTTATTTTAGTTTGATGTGGTTTCATTTGTAATGCGACGTAAATCCTACCGGAAGTCGATTTATTCCAGACTGCAGCCAGAAAGTCGAGCGTTACCACTGCAGCTGCGGCTTTAATTCGTAGTCTTAGTTCACCAAGATCAGCAGGCTAAGACGGTACATAAACTCGATTTTTAATGAAACCCCCACAAGAAAAATCTAGCGGGTCAAATTTGGGTAGCGAAGTGCCCATGAAATTGGACCGTCACGACCGATCGATCAACCTGAGAATCGAGTATCAAGAAAATCTCGGACTTCTAGCTAGTAATGAGGTGATGCTCACTACCTTGCTCAGCAATGGCGTCCATCTTGATCATCATCGGCTAACTGAGCAATTAAAAACATTTGAAGCGTATACAGTTAAAGAATTACGTTTGCCTCCTGGAAGAACAACGGGTAGTACAGTTTTTATGTGCTTAGCGCACAAAAATCAGTCTCAACGAAGGTTTACTGCTAAGAGTAAATTATACTACTTGGAGGCTCCCTACCGTACTTTCTAGGAGTTGTGCTTAACTGCAGTTACTAAGTGCAAATCGTGAAACCAATACACTCAGACGTACGTTACGAACAAGTAAATGTAAAAATGTAGTGTTTTTAACAACACTTGTGACAGCGCTTGTGGCCAAATTCTAGTACTACTCAGTACTAATAAAGTTCATGATTCAAAACTTAATATATTTTTCTATGAAATGAGATCTCAACCAAATCTGTAAATTATCAAAATAAATTTTTATATGTTTTTAAAGTTGTGAAGTACTTTTTCAATCACCCGGTATGATACACAGTATTTTTGTAGCATTTTACACCAATATTATTTTTAAGCTAACTTAAAAAACATTTTATTAACAATAATTAAGAAGTTAAATTTACCGTTGACTGGTTTAAGAAAATCAAAGTCCAGATAAAAATTAGTTAATAAATAAAAAAAACAACTTTGATCCATTTTTTGTAAGAATGTTGAAAGAGACTGTTAAAATTATTTATATATTATGCAAATGAAGACGTTCTGTTAGGAGTTATATATTTGAATATGGGAAAGAACAGACAGGGTTTTTCTTATGAAAGGCCAGGAAAAGTGAAAAAAATAAGGAAAAGGGAGTTTTTCAGACAAATTAAAAAATCAAAGGACCATATTTTCTGCGTACGTATTAAATATTCGATGAGAAGAAACCGTTTAACTAATGCCTCGCTGAAATGATGAAACGAAATATACAAATAAGGGAAGAAGGATATGCATAAAATAAATGTGAAAGAAATTAATTTAAAAAGTAGTCGAAAGATTGTCACTGAACTGATAAATTGATGGTGGACGGCTACCAAGAATTGTCCTATCATTGGACAGACAAAGCAGAGACGATAATACTGGTAATCTATACGTTAAATTTCTGATAAAGATGAACCAATCAATAGTCTCTTACGGTTACTTAGGTGATTATGTATACTCTGAATCATATCTATTATCCCTTACCTTTTCTTCTATCAAATAGAAATGATTTAAATTGAATATACAGAAAAAAAAGATAACACAAGAAATAATTTTTAATTCATAAAAAAATAAAATAAGTATTCATCTCATTAATGTTACTAGATAACATTTTTTTTTTTTTAGATATTAACTTATTTTCAAATAATTAGGAGATAGGAAAAAAAAATATATATATATATATATTTTTTTTTTTTTATCATGGTGATGTTTGCTACAAAGACTGTTTCAAATTTATTAATTTATTTTTTCTCTTCTGAAATATTTTTCTGAAAGGTATTCTTTTCATATTCTGTTAAACGAGTGAATAGTCTATATCCAGTGAAATTGGCACGAACACAGGACCTGTTTAATTTCAAAAGCT
>JAAAKQ030506064.1:7958-20068 GCA_010016005.3 Zanna intricata | reverse complement strand
ACACTTGTCAACATCTGTTGCTTCGTGTTTTGAATCATAATTTGACTTGAATCTACTATTATGATAAACACAATTTGTACATTTAGATTTTTGTTTGTTGTACTTAACAGTTTCATGATTTCCTGTACACTTTAAACACTGCACCTCATAACCACACTTTTTTAAACTGTGACCAAATCTAGAACATTTATAACATGGCTTTAAATTAATCACATCATACACTCTACAACTCTGATAACCCACAAATATTCGATTATTGTTCTCTCTTATCTGCATATGTATTTCAGCTGGAACCTCTATTATAACTGTGCCCATATTTTAATTTTTATTTGTATACATATGTACTACTTGCCCTTTAACGTTGAACTCACCAGAATTTCTGTTATCTTGTTGTTGTCTTGTTGAATTCTAAGCTTATCCATCTATTCATAATTGACTATTCCAACAACTTTTATTTTTGGTTATAGTGGCTGTTAGTTAAAACTTTAAAAGAGTCAGATAATTTAGCTTTTAATATTTCCTCAGTTGATTCTGCACTATTTACATTTGTAGGGTTGATTATCAGTTCATTTTCTTTTCTCACATAAATTTGTTTAGTTTGTATTGTTTTGTCTTTTATAATATGAGTAACTTTCTCCTTTATGTCAGTTTTATCATCTTTGTTCACTCTTTTTATTATTAATTTAGGCACTGTTTTAGGCTGTGTTTGACACTCCTAATAAGGATATTGTTATATCACAATAAAATATTTATTTATTGTTCAATAAATATTTACCGTGGTGGAGTGATAGCGTCTCCACCTTTCATAAGGGGTCCAGAATTCGAATCACGGTTAGGCATGGCGTTTTTCAAGCGCTAGACAATTTCATTTTCATATTCTGACACATAAGCTTCAAAAACATTTCTGCGGTGGATTAATAATTAATTAATTCATCATTTATTTATTACATTACTTTTTTCTTTCTAGGATTCCTAGTAGCAATTTATGACAAATAAAATGATTATTACTAAGCACTCTGCCTGGATAATACGCTCTAAAACCATGTGCAATTAAGTGACTAATACAAATTAATTTATTTCCTCCCCCCCATTACTTTTCCCCGAAAACAGTCACTTTTCCTCTGCTATCTGCGTTTGCTTGTAGATTTTCTTTTTTTTAACCTTAGGAACCACCGTTAAGGCATTTCTTCAGAGGATGAGATGAATAAATTTTAGTGTGTGTGAAAAATACCATGCCTGATTGGGATTCGAACCCGGGACCTCCAGATGAAAGGCCGAGACGCTAACACTCCAGCCACGGAGGCCGGCGGTTTGCTTATAGATAAGCATAAGATTATTTAATTCATTTTTCACTGTTACAATTTTACTGGTTTTGAATTTTTACCTACAAATATTTGAAAAAAAAAAAGCGATCAAATCATTTTTAATATAACATTAAATATATAAATAAATAATTTTGATGTGGTGAGCTTACAGCTTTTTATCTCTCATACCCCCAGCAGTAGATGTGTGAACGTGAATACATTTATTTAATATGATGTAAATACATATTCAAATTTAAATAAATTACAGAATTATTAATGTAGTATTGTTTCTAAAAATGTAGATTACATTACAAGTATAGTAAATGAAACACGCTTTATGGCTACATATTTATGCCGGATTGAAATTTTGTAATTTATTCTGAACAATACTTTTATGAATTAAATAGATAGCTCTTTTAATGTTACAAAAGAGTACATATCTCAGTTCTACTTCATACCATTCGTTACACTTCTTCATGTCCGTAATTTTTATTATTCTACAAATGTTCTCGTGTCCTCTGTAGACTATTTCTACTAATATAGAATACATACAGTAGCATCTATGTCATTAAATGACTTATATTTAAGTTTTTTGTAAAAAAATTATAATAAAAATAATCTAGCGATAATTATCGGTACCTTCAGGAAAATTTTTGTTAGAGATCAAAAGGTGCTCATAGAAAGCTCATAGAAAGCAATAATAAAGATAATCTTTAAACCTTGATTAAATTGTAAATTTTATTCAAAAAGAATAAACCAAACGCATAACTTAATAATACTTTATTAAGGAAAAGAAATACGAAATTCTTACCAAATCATATGTATTCTAATCATAATAAAATTCCATTTCCTGTTTTACAAGTGTTCAATTTGGCCACCAGAAGCAGCACCGGCACCGACAACATCAAGGCGCGGTATTCCTACGGGACGCGTAGTAATATGTCACGATTTACATTTTCTTTTTTTTCTGTTTTTAACGATGAGTTACGAAAGAATGAAGTTACGCACGCCCATGGGGTTGTGTCGAGCTCCGAACCAGGGACGACAACTGTCCCCAGCTAGTGAAACTCAGCGAACTAAAAATCCTGGCTGAGCGATTAAGCAGACTCCACAACCTGCCCCCTACCGACTAAACCACCCTCACCTTTAAACGTGCAATTGTAACTGCCGTTCTATGTCCTAGTTTGTTGCAATCTAAATAACGATTTCTAAGTCACGATTTACCTAGTTGATAGCAGTTGATTTTCGATGTTTAAGACCATCGATATTTGTCGAGAGCGGTGGACGAAAAACAAGATCTTTAACACATTCCCATGAGAAAAAAATCACGTACCCTTAAATTTGGGCAGAGCACAATGTGCAGGATTCATAGCCGAGGCACTTTTTCATTCAAAAGAGCTCGTAGTATCAAGTACCAATGAGACGGTGCTCCATCTACTTGTAAAATGAAGTGAATGTGTTTGCCGTCACGGAAAGAGCCAGTTTTGGAGCATGTCGAGAAAGTTTTGTCCTGCAACGGGTGTTTTCCTCCAAGAGAAAGGGACGTAAACCTTGTTTTGACATACTGGAGAGAACACATTTACCTTAGAAGAATCTCTCTTGTGCTCAACTGCAACATGAGCGGGTTTTTTCCAATCCCAAATGCGAAAATTCTGCCTATTAACTGTACCATTTAAGTGAAAGGTGACTTCATCAGTGAAAATTAAATGTGAAATGAAAACGTGAACGTCTTCCATTTTCTCCAGCATCGACTCGCTAAATTCAAATCACTTCTTTTTTTCGTTAAAGGAAAGTGTTTGAACGAGCAAGCAGCAATCTGTATAGTTTCATATGTAGGTATCTTAGCACACGCAATTAGTCAGTTGAGGAATTTTTAGCTGACAGCTAGCTCGATTTGTAGACTTATGTGGGCTACGCTGAAACGCATCACGAATTCTCTCTTTTTCCTCCGAGTTTCGGGATCATCTTGAACTTTTTTCTTTACACAGACATTCAGTCTTCTCAAACTGTTGAATCCCGTCTAATTTTCTTCGGAGAGGGCGATCTTATGTCGAATCGCCTTCAAAAAACACGCTGCACTGTAACTACCGAATTTGTTTATGCGAATTCGAGAACACCTTTGATTGTTGATTCGCTATTTTGTGTTCATTATATCGCGCTCATGCGATAATTATTCTAAACTTAGAAACCTAATCTTTCAAATGATCAGTGACTGATTCTCTAACGGTTCTATTAAACTGAAAAATTTGGTCTTAAATCAGTTCATTTTTCTTTTTAGTAACTCTTACATTTTACTTATTTCGTTATATTTGTTGCATATGGATCAAAAAGTTGTTTGTTATTGTCCAAATGAATACTGTACTTCAGCAGCAGTTATATTTTTGGAATAAACAATGAACAAACGACAGAAACAAAAATGATTTCGATAAATATAATCGAAATTTAAACAATCTAAACTTTCTTTTCGACTGAAATAAATTTTGATATACTGTGTGTTCATCTTTGCTTACTTTTAAACCATAACGTACATTTATATAATTAAATACGTAAGAATAATTAGAATACTCAAGAGCACCCATTCGAATTGTTTCAGAATTTTTGTTTTAAATTTACGTTACTAAAAAAAAAAATTATTTTTTATAAAATTTTGTATAATTTATATCCTTCCATCACAGATTATAGTAATCACAGATTGTAAAATATAAAGTGGTTTTTAATAGACCTCAAAAGATAAGAAAGTGCTCAATTCAATCTACATGTTTTTAAAAATAATTTCAAAAATGTTTTTAAATATAATTTCTCTTGATCAATTAACGGATTTTGATGATTTTTTTTTCTATTTCGTGTAAAATATTCCTTTTCTGTTTCTGTATTGAGTGTCTGAGAGATAAAATACCAATTTCTTATCAATACTGTTGTAAATTAAATAGTTTTCAATGTTTAATTTTCTACATAACTTAAAAGAAAGATTGTTAAATAAAAAATTATATAGGGAACTTAAAAAAATTGAAAGATTTATTTTATCGACTTCAAGGCATAACTTATTTCATTCTCTTATTCAAAAAAATTTTCACGAGAAAATTCAAGAAAGTGATCGGGTAACATGAAGGAATAAAGAAATAAGGAATATCCCCACATTCCAGGGAATCTTAACTCAAACTCGTTATTATTAATCTCTTTCCGCTGTTTTACGTATTATTTTTGTTTTTTTATAATGAGCAAACCTTTCATCTTTGTAAAGACAAAGTTATATACAGACAGTAAGTTTTCTAGGTTATCCATTTAAAACAAATTGAAAAAGAACTTTAAAAGTTTAAAACCGATTTATAATGATGATCCACGTAGTGAAAACTGTATTTTTTTTTTTTTTTTAATTTCGATTTATATTTTAAAGACGACAAAAATGAAGGATTATACCCTTTATTTTGCTAGTTATAGTTTTTCTTTTGCTGGGTTTTTCTTTTGCCGGTAATTTTTAGCTTTAGATTGGGGCTAACTTCTAGAAAGAAAAAATTTCAGGAATTGAAAGCTAATATGTTTTTACCTTTTATTTCGTAGTCTTTGTTAATTAAAATTAAGTTTTGTTTTTTTTTTTAAGTTAATTTTGATTCAGATCAATTTTATTTTGGATCTGAGACAATAATTTCTTTCAACTAATTAATAATATAACGTATGATTTGGGAAAATCATAATTCAAGAATTTTCTACGAGCACCACTAAAAATAACGTTATAAATACGAGTAGTTTTTTCTATTCCTTTTATACAATTACATAATAAAATCCTTCGTTTTTAAACAATTAGTTGTTTTATTAGTTCTTTAAAAAAGATAAAAAGTAAAACATATAATAGTATTTAACTTTTCATTAAAACATTTAGAGACCATTAATTTCATTCGTTTTTGTTTTCCTTTTTTTCTTTTATTTTAAAACTCATTGTAATGTTTAATGTTTTGCAGTTTGATTTGTAACGGTTAATAAATCAAAGAAGGACCGAGATTCAGAAGTGGAAAGAATACAACCGAGAAGAAAACAGCGTATAAGTGAGATAGGCGATGGTAAAACGGGTAGCGGTGTTGTCTGTGAGAAATGGCCAGAGCTCGCGACACTGGGATGATTTAAACATCAAGACTAGAGACTACAGTACGCTATCAATTTCCATTAGCGACTAAACTCCTCCTGCTCGGTTTAATCAAGTGGCGAAAGAGCAGGGTGGATAAGACGTCTGTGGCGATCGATATCACCCTTGCCTTCTTGCCTTGCAGCCGAGCTGCTGCTGCTGCTGCTTCTGTTTTGTATTTGTTGAACATCAAGATTTTTATTTTTAACTAGTTATAATTCTTAATAATAAATCTTATGTTTCATTTATTGAATTTCTAAAGGTTCAGTTGTAACTTCTATCATTTTCTGACACAATTATAGAAATCTATTCAAACAATATTATCAATTATTTTATTTTTCATCAGAAAACTTCTCATGAAATATGACTGTAAATGATAACTGAATTGTTTTATGTATTACTTTTTAGGAAAACATAAAAGCTGAGGAATTTAAATAAAACGTAATATAAAACATAAAGGAAAACGTTGTTATTAGTTTCTGTAATACATATTGTGAGAATTTAGACTGAGTTATAAAACTTTATAAAAAAATATATCAAAAGGAGTAAATGCACATCCATGTTACTGAAACAATAAAGCTCTTTCCGCACAAGCGTAGAAGTTAGGCGATATCAACAATTATAAATAAATCTTAAGTAATGAATTAATTAAGTTAATTCGTATTACATAACTCAGAAGAAATAAATAAGAAAAATATTTTATATCAATTGAATTTTTGCTTGACTATTTCCATATTTTTAAATATGTTAAGAGTTAAAAAAAACAGAAGTTTATTTTTTAATTTAATTAAGTTGTATCTAATCAAGATACACTTCTAATAGAAGTAAACAGAGCGGAAGTATTTTCCTTGAACAAAAACAAATATTAGAATGTTTGAAACGTGTCCATGAGGACTTAAAAGAAAATTGAAGTGCATTAAAACTAACAAACATTGTTTGGAGGAATGGGGAAGTACGTCGAGTTACTACATCGTACATTAGAAGAAAAAAAAACACACTTATTTCCAGTTACATATATAAATTTGAAATTCAGATTTGGAATTTAATATTACAAATGCAATAAACAGAAATATACCAACGGATATGCAATTGAAATAAATTTTAGGTACCGCTTTTCTGGTAGGTTGAAGTAGGTATTTGAAATTATTAAGTCATTTTTACACGTTTTAAAATTACTGAACTGTAAAAATTAAAAGCAAAGATATATTTTAAGCATATTAATGTTTCTACATGAAATCTGTATAATTTTATTAACTTGTTTGAAAGATGATGTAAAATGATGTTTGATAAACATGATATTTGATGTTCAATGATTTTTGAGAAACATGGTGTAAAAAGAAAACATATTTTTTGGTCACATACAATCTAGATTGATCGCGTATGAAAAGTGAAAGGGAATCGATAAAGGCAAAAAAGGTTTGTACTACTAACAGATTACAAAGAAGAAAAAAACAGTTTTCGTTACGTCCAATTAAATTCAATAGGTGCATAATGAATAGTGGAAGTTTACTTGATATTTACCACAACACAGATTTTAACAGAAGAAGTACATTTATTCTCGAAGATAATTAAATTTATGAATATTTATCAAAAGAAAGTACTGTTATCAAAGAAACTAGTCTTATTAAAAAAAAAGAAGAATTATGATTTTTTTACGATTTTGTATCCCCAAATAAATTGTTAGCTGATATGGAAGTTTTAAGATTAATTAAGTAAGTGTCGAGACATGAAAATTATAAGTTAGAGCAAAACTCTTGACATACGTTATCTTATATTGACCATAAGTTTCGCTTTCTTTTTAAAAAATCAATTTTATATAAAATTATTTTTTTCTTTTACACAGCATTACCAGCTTATTTAATACACAGATTTATAAAAAATAATAAAATAAAAACTTTCTTAAAGGTTTAAAAAAATCAAAGCTCAGAAAGAAAGAAAACTGCCAGTAAAAATTAACATGTACAACTCTTAAAAATAAATTTTATTTATTTATATACTCTCCTTTTTTCTGTTTAGTCTCCAGAATCACCTTACGGAATTACTTCAGAGGATTATAGTTACTTCAGAAGATAATATAAAGTATATATGAATGTAAATGAGGTGTGTAGTCTTGTCCTGTCTCAAACTGACCATTTCTGAGATGTGTGATTAATTGAAACCCAACCATCAAAGAACACCGGTATCCACAATCTAACATTTAAATCCGTATAAAATTAACTGCCTTTACCAGTATTTGAACCTTAGAACTTTCGACTTTGAAATCAGCTGATTTACAATGAAAAATTCACCATTTCACCAACCCGGTTAGTTATTTATTTATATAATGAGTAAAAAAGAAACTTTGTTAAAAACTTCCATTCAAAATCTTCTTCTTTTTTAAATTTTTTTTTACCGGATGTAGTTTTTCATTAATAAAACAATTACTTCCTCACAAATTACAAATCTATTTACTCCCTGAAAAGTTGGACTCCATCTAACATAAACAATCCAATGTCAGATGATAATATCTAAATTAATTTAGCTTATCTTTAGTAATAAGAAAGTCCTTAGATAAATAAACTGATAATTGTTTTTATTAATTAGTGGAATTATTTTTAGCATGTTGACTTTTACAGGTTAAGGTTAAAATCTTTTTTTTCTTGATTCATTTATATTTTCATATAACTTTTGAACCCTAAATTTAATACTTATCAACATTAAGAAAATTGAAATAAGGCTGATGGAAGTTTTATAATTCTATTCAAAAATTTATATTAAAAATTTTTCTTTTTCTTTTTTTTTTTTAAAGAATCTTTATTATTAACTTTCTTTTTTATTGAAATTTTTATTTAATATTTCATCGTAAAATAAAGACATTAATAATAACCCTATTCTTGCGCTCAGGTTTTTATTGATTGATAGCACAATATTCTGTTATATACGATATTCTTTTATCAAAAGGAAATTTATCACTTCCTTTTAATCATTTAAATTCTTGGATTGTTTTCAATTGAATTTCAACATTAATTATAATTACAGTATATTTATTAAAAATTGTTATAGAATTTTTTTTACTTTTAATTACGTATTTTTAATAGATTTATTATAAATTAGTATTAGTAGAATAAATAAGTAAAAATATAATAAAATTTCTATTTGCAGGAATTGGAAGTAGTCAAAACCTTCTTAAAAAAGTCCAGATCCCTCTTTATAAATGAACCCAGGACCTTTGGTTTAAGCTAACAATTAACAACGTTTCTAACCTTACCAATAGTACAATTAATTAGATTCATTATGTACCATTTGCGCTTTTATTATAATACCTATTACTTACAGAATATACTGCAATGTTCTTTTACCGACGTAAAAAGAATAGTTGTTTTAATTCACTCTGCTTTTATTTAATGTAAGCTTAAATAAAATTTAACATTTTACTGCATTATAATGTATAATTTTTATTAAATACAGAACAGTTTAGTTTATTTTCTTTTATCATAAAAAAAAATAATATTACAAGTATTTTAATTAGTCTTTTCTTTTCACAGAGTTACCTTTATCAATAAGTTACATTCAGAGCTCATTTCGTTTACTTTTATTTGAGTGTGTCATCCTAAAAGTAGTTTAATCCATGTGTGGATGTTATCTGATAGATAAAATTACCTGATGAAAATTGAAAATGCCGGCCTCCATGGTGTGAGTGGTAGCGTCTAGGCCTTTCATTCGAATGTCTCGGGTTTGAATCCCGGTCAGGCATGGCATTTTTCACACACGCTACAATTCATTCATCTCTCCTCTGAAGATATACCTTAACGGTGGTTCCGGAGGTTAAACAAAAAAAAAAAAAAGATAAAATTACCTAAAAAATTATTCTGTTTTGTCACCCAATTAATTTCATTGTTCTCGGTACCTAAGTTATGTTAAAATATCTCTCTCTTCTACGCTATTCTAAACTGTTCAATTTACTTATAGTTTCATTTTTCAAGAAACTGATTGTAAATAAAGCAATACACACACAAATTGTATTTTAACATACAAGAACACTTAAATAATACCTTCCTTTACAAAGAAGTAACAAGTATCATATAAGTGTTTAACGTTCTTAAAAATTACTTAAGAAAGTAAACGAAGTAGTGTGACTGCGAAAAATTTCGGTTTTCCAATTCCAACGGAAATATCTGTTTTGACCATCCATGAATCCATTTTGACTAGTTTTGGAATAAACGTCTGTACGTACGCATAACTCAAAAATGATAAGCCGTAGAATGTTGAAATTTTGGATTTAGGACTGTTGTAACATCTAATTTTGCACCTCCCCTTTTGGTTGCAATCGATTGAACCAAAAGTGTTTAAAAATGCCCAAATTTCAAAAAAATAGTTGGATTTTTTACTTTTTTTAATTTTAGTAATAAGCCTTCATTTAGAGCTTTTTCAGCGATAATCATAAGTGGTACTTATTTTCAGTGGTTTCAGAATTACAGCCAAGTAAAGTTTTTAATTTATAAAAAGTTTGGAACATACAAGAGAAATCACTTCGGTTCAAATCAGACTTTCTTTTTTATTTTATTTTTTAACTTTTTTTAAATTTAAATGTATTGATTTAATAATAATTTTTAACCCGTGATTGTAAAAAAAATACAATAAACAATAATTCAGTAATAAGAAATAAAAAAATTATTTAAAAAACAGAATTTATTAGTGATATAAAATTTTATGGACTTTTAATTGCATAATTGAGTATATGTAATAGATTTCGTGAAACATCAGAATATTATTTTTTTTTTGAAAATATAATTATTGAAATTATAATTATTTTTAAAATTATAATTTAGATTTTCCTACAAGGAAGTCATGTGATGTCCACATCAGATTTTTTTATAGAAAAATTATTCTTTATGTTCATTTTGATAACCGTTCTATTGATAAAAGTTCATATGTTTTTGTCATATCAGATTACATCATTAATAGTTGCAACATAATTATTTATTTGCAAATGGTTGTTTTATCTCAGTTACTTCATAATTTTACTTTTTCTGTTAAAATTAATTAAATTTAAATGCTTTTGTTGTGGGTTAAATCGAAATGGGGTTTTTTTGGCGTTGAAAAGTTACTTTTGAAACTTTAAGAATATACTCGTACTTATAAATCTCACAAAAGTTTTAAGAAATTTCATTATTTTCTAATAAATTTATATATATAAATAGAAGAATTAGCTTAATATTAAGTCTTTTTTTTATCATAAAAGTGCGTTAAATAGATTTACACGGTTTTTAAATTAAAATTTCGGGATTTCCGACTGCTTTAATCTCTCTATTGTAATAACCTATGATTTTTTTTTACAAGCTAGTGCCACACCCAATACCTGCGTGTCTTGGGAAATAATTCGATTGGTAATAGTGTAGTAAAAATAGAGTACACAAGAATTATAAGCTTGATAAGAAAAAAACACATAAGATGGTCTGTTTAAAGGAATTGTTTAATAATTTTTAAAAAAGTGGATTTTAATTTTTTTTTAACGATTTAAAGCATTTATTTATAAAAAATTACGTTATTTTATATTTAAATCTTTCTAACGTTTTTATTTAAAAAATAACAGATTAAAAAAAAAAGATTAATTACGTAATCACAGTTTCTAATTTCAAAACGGTAAAATAAGGGTTTTCGTAGTAAAACTATTAAAATTAAGGAGTAATGAAACTATTACATGTATATATATTTATTTTTTTAAATAACGTAAATTTTAATTTAAAAAAATTAGTGAAAAGAAAAAATGAGACTTTCATTTCTTTCATTTTTGTTTATATAACAAATACAGAAACAAATTTTCTTCTTCTATATTTATAAAAGACAATGTTCGTATTTGTGTCCTTTATAAACTAAAAAATTACTGGACCAATTTATGCTGCGCGAGTTTTTGAAAAATGGTTCGCGTTGTCCAGAGAAGGATTAAAGCTCTTGAAATTCTCGATCTGACCAGTAAAAAAAAAAATTAAGGGTATTCTGAACCGACCACTCTGTTTAGAGAGTAGTTTGGATTAAATACGATAGGTAGTGCTGTTTTCGCAATTGAATTTACATAAATTCTGATTTTTATAAAGTGAAATTTAACTTTTGTGAAGTTCCGTAATGTTTTTTAAGTCTCTTAATGTTCAGTATTAATCGTGATGATTTAGCAGCCATATCAAACTTTTAATTGTATTGTTTTAATATATATATATATATATATATACATACTCAAATCTAGCAATAGTGATGCATTGATGGGTCTGTAAGATAAAAATGAATTTAATGAATAAAAATGTTGTATATTGAATTTATTTACCTTTATTTATTTAGAGCAATATAAAAGTAAATATTCTTCGAATCATATTCTGGAGTAGTGATTCTCAACCTTTTTAGCTCCACGATCACTAAAAACAAAATATATAATCAATATTTAGTGATTCCCAACCAACCCCAACCCAATGAAACCTACATAAATCAGTTTGGTTACTTGCGTTGATAGCGATGGGTATGAATATGCTTGAATAAAAGACATGCATGTATAAAAACACGAGCAATTTACATGTTCCAACTTGATATGACCATGCTCCTTGTAATTTGGTCTGCTTACATAATATTAGCTGTGAGAGCGTCACATGCATATGATACGTTTGAACATATGCTCTCAGCAGTATAAAAGAGGTGTAAGAGATTGCAGAACGTCAGTCTAG
>JAAAKQ030506053.1:0-20068 GCA_010016005.3 Zanna intricata | reverse complement strand
AACGTTTTCAGGCATAATGTTTATTGGAAACTTTTTTCTTATTTTTAGATATAGAATCCGTTTCCAAGAAATTGGCGTGCAGTTTTGATACACCCTGTATATGTAGAAGTGGAGATTTATCGGTTAAAGCAAGAACTTGCTTGAATGAACTGTGAACTGTGAGCCATTATCACTGTAAGAGTTGGGTTTGAACTGAATGATCCGAATCAATCGAACGAATAATATTACAAAAATAATAAAATTAAATTATACTTTATAAAATAAAGTATAATGAAATCAAATAAATAAAACAAAAATGCGTTTAATAATAATGGGATTCCCGTGGGGACTACGTGTGAGGCTAGAATGATGACGTGAAGCGAGCATCTCGTGCGAGACGATAATCATTACCATTAACTAGTAATAAACGGGTGCCCTTGGGCGCTGTTTTGGGAGATGCAATGGGGTGCACTTATATCTTTGCAAATAATTGTCCGATTTTTAAAATTTAAACGGGATATTTGTTAGTAGGTTGAAGGCTAACTGTGGCATGCTCCATCTCGATGTAATAGATCACATTGTTCTCGGTGTAATAGATAACAATTATTTGGAAATGTTGTTATATCTTCCAATTCTCAAAACGGATATCGATCTCTTCTTTTTCTTCAGCTATTGTAAAAGTTTCTCAGGAGTGGTCGACCTGAGATTGTACAAGACTACACTTCATTCGCATTCATACACATCATCCTCATTCATCCTCTGAAGTTAATACCTTATGGTAGTTCCGGAGGCTAAACAGATAAAGAGAGAGAGCTATTGTAAAAGTGAATTTTGAAATGTAAGGCAAGATTTCATCAAAAGAACTTTTGGTTTTTCATAAATTAAGTGAAAACAAATAAGAATAAAACAGAAATACTTGGTTTTAGTGTTGCTTTCTAAAAAAAACAGGTGTTTATTGGATTGGCATAATGACAATCTCGGATACCGATCTCTTCTTCTGCTTTTTCAGTTACAAGAAGAAGAAGAAGGAGAGATCTTCTCTCTAGCTGAAGAAGATCAACTAGATTTGCTACTAATCTTCCAATTTTGAAAATTCAAACGAGGTATTTGCTCGTATAATATAAAATCACAATGGAACCAAACAGAAAAAAAAGAGTAATGTTTGTCAACAATGATCTTTCGGTAGTCGTGCTTTTTAATTTTTAATATTTATCTCTTGTTTTTAATTTAAACATAACGGAAATGAAGATACAAAAAAAATGAAATATGAAAATCGGAGCTATAGTTCTGAAACTTCTTCTTTTTCTGTTTAGCCTCCAGAACTACCGTAAGGTACTAACTTACCTTAAGTTAGAGAACTTAACTTAAGGATGAATGAGGATGATATGTATGAATGTGAATGAAGTACAATCTCAGGTCGACCACTCCTGAGAAGTGTGGTTAATTAAAACCCAACCACCAAAGAACACCGGTATCCACGATCTAGTATTCTAGTATAGTTCTAAAAACTGTATTTAAATACACACATAAATGCATACAAAATATACAAGATTTAATAACATTCCACAAACCACAATAATCAAGCAAAAATACAAAAACGATTTAAATTGAGATTTCATGGAATTTAAAAAAATACATTTAAATAATACATTTAAAAATACATGGAAATAAAATACATTTAAGTTAATAAATATTAAGTTAAAACCTGATAAAATTATTTTTATCGTAACATATGACCTACACTTTCTTCTTTGTTTATTTTATTTTCCTATCTGAGGGGAAGTAAAAAAATTTCTAAGTTTTTATTATTTTAACAAAATATGAAAATTCTTATAAATTCAACCCACTGGTAACTAATTTACCATAAAATGAGATCAAGAAAACTAAATGTATTTCTGATAATATAAATTAAAGAAAACATTCATTTAAAGAAAAAGAAAAATCAAAAATTCATTCCCTTCTCTTTGATGTAAGTTTAAATTTTTTTCTATCTTGAAAAACCTATAGCCAATAATATACTATAAATGTTTGTAGGATTTTTTTTTTTTGTTTATGTAGTTTGGGTAGTTAGAAGTATAAAATATGTTTTTAATATTAAACATAAAATTGGCTTGAAAACCTGCCCTTAAAGGTAAAAAATAATAGGTACAATATTTTTGTTATTTCTGTTTTCTGAAATTGGTGCCGAAATTAAGGTTTTTTGAGTTGTTGGAAATTTTTTTTTAAATTTTACATTGAGTTCTATAGTTGAAATTAAAAAGTATTAATAAAGATATTAAATGTTTACATTTTTTTTAAGTCTTTATTTTAATAGGTCTTTTTCTTCAATAAAAAAGGTGAAAACGAAAATTATATGAGTTCTGACGGACTTGTTTCTAATCCGAAAGTCGTCTAGGTCGTTTAGAGATTTATAAATACTCGTACCAATTAAGATTTGAAAATTAATTACATTATTTCAATACGAAATGTATCTAGATTTCTCATAAGGTAAGAATTAAAACACTTTATATTAAAACTCAAATACGAGGGGTGTCTAATCTCTAATAGTTTACTGTTAGAGATTAGACACCCCTTTATTAGACCCCCAGATATTAGAGATACTATTTCTAAAATAAAGACCGCTGGGAAATTTCTCCCCTTAAGGTTGGCGAACCTGTGTTGTTCATTGCTGCTGTAGTAATTTACATACTGCATTGTTGTCTGTAAGTTGTAGCATTGTAGTATCTTTGATTACATGTGAGTTATTATGTTATAAAATCAATAGAAAATCGATATTGTTGCCAAATGTGAAATATGTAGTCATACATTTTTAAACCATCAAAATGTTAAGCCGGCTGAAATTCATAGGCAGTTGGTTGCTGTGTACGGTGATAATGTAGTGAATGAAAGAAACGTCCGAAAATGGTTTGAAAGGTTTAAAAATAACAAAATTTATTTGCATGATGAAGAACGTTCGGGGAGGCAGTCACCTAGGACTTGCTGAAACGCGCCGATGATGAAATCAGAAAAGATCATCGATCAACGATTTCCAAACTGGCCCTTCTTTTTCCAGATGTTTCTAGAGCTATTATTTGTCGCATTATTCACGACCATTTAAGCTTCAGAAAGGTTTGTACATATTGGATGCCGTAGGTCTTAACGGAACGTAACAAAGAGATCCGAATGGGATCTGCTTTGGAATTTTTGATACGCTATACAGAAAAAGATGACGCGTTCCTTAATTCAACTGTTTCCGGCGATGAAAGATTGATTTTGTATTAAATCCTACAGATAAAACGGCAGTCAAGTGAATAGCATCATCTTCAATCACCAACAACAAAAGTTAGACAAACAAAGGTCAAGCCAGAACCGTTTGGACGCAAACTAATGGCCACAGTTCTTTTTTGGGATCGGTTTGGCGTACTGCTGATTGATTTCATGCCACTGGAATGACTATAGACGCAAAAGCCTACTGCAAAATTCTAGGTAAGTTACGACGCGCCATTCAAAATCAGCGACGCGGGCGGCTGACTGAGGCGTCGTACTGTTGCACGATAATGCATGTCCACATGTAGATCTGACACGTGATTTACTGAGATCATTTGGATGGGAAATTTACGATATAGTCCGGACTTAGCTCCTTCTCATTACCATTTGTTAAAAAATTTAAAGAATTTTTGAGTTGTAATCGGTTCTTGGGTGACGATGAACTAAATAATACTGATAACCAGTGGCTAAGTGGACTGGCGGTAGAAGAATACGACCAACGAGGGTATGTTGAAGCTGGTATCGCTACGATAAATGCCTTTATTCATGTGGAAATTATATAGAGAAGTAGTATAAGGTATGAAGTTTAAGAGAAATAAAAAAATATTTATAAAGTTTTCAGAATAAAGTTTTTTTTACAATGAAACGATTTTTACTTTAGACATAACCTCTCGTATTTTTAAATATTATTTAAATCAACATTGAACTATGCTTATTAATCTAATTTATAACATGCTGTCTCTTTTCTTTTTGCAAAGTATAAACTTGTGTTGTTTTTGGAGAGAACTTCTATTTGTTCAAATTAAATTCATTGTGTGCTTTTATGTATGTATATTAATTATTTCATATACACAGGATTAAAAACAAAATTTTGTTTTCTATTATGTTGTTAAAGGTCACCGGATAATGCATTAAGTTTTTGTGTAAATTTAAAAAAAATTAATTGCTTTAATGTCTTTATTAACCCCAACTACCTTAATCAAAATTAAGAGAAACTTAATGACGAAAGCGGATAAGTATACTATTAGTTTTCTAGCGCCTTTTAATTCAATTTTTAGGTTTACATCCAGTTTACACCAGTTAAATTTTATTGCTTAATAGATAATTACCTTGCCGACCCTAGTTTTTAATCGGTGTTGTAATTTCATTTTAATTGATGAAATTAAATGCGATATATTGAACACACCCAGTAGTTACCTCTCTTGATTACATCTCCTTCTTGTATACAATTGGTTGAGAGAGTACGTCTTACTACTTACCTCATTTGGATATTTAAGCAATAGCAATGTCTTGAGGGATATGTTTTATAAAACAAAATGAAATCTGAAGGTTGTTAGAGTAAATTTAGAACTTTTTTTCAGTAATAATAACAAAATATTCAGCTACAAATATTCCATGTAAGGTGCAATGAAATTGCTAATAATTACAAAATTAAACTTCTTGTAGCTGTGTTGATGGTAAATTTATAAAATTTTCTTTCTATTTCGATTTGGAAAAGTTTTCAAATCTAGAACGGCTCTTTAATTTGTGAGAGAACAAACTTTTTGGCGTACAGATAGAATTGTTTTGCCTTGCTCATCTGGGCAAAAGTGATTTCTAGAGAATGATTAAAGGAGGAAACTGCATCGTAATTTTTTCATCATCCATCTCTATTCCTTATTCTTGATCACTTTCCCGTTTTTATTTTTGTCTTTTAGATCGTATCTTACTTCGTTCATACTGAAATTGCGGCACCTTTACAGAATCTTTAATGTGACTGTGGGAGTGGGGGATGGTCTGCGGGCTATTCCCAAGATTTTAAAAATGCCTTGCGTTTTCCTCTGGAGAGAGTTTTTGTCATTTATTGAGGATTTCTTACTATGAGACCAAATTCTCAAAATGGCATATCCACGATTTACGAGCGAAGGAATCCCATACAGATGAAAAAAAGCTAGAAGCGAACTGGTTTCCTGTTGATTATTTCATTATGCTGAATGAAGTTAAACATCAGGTTAACAAGCATGTCAATTAATGTTATAAGGTACATCAAAATTCTAAGATAAAGTAAATATGATTCGTTTTCCTTTCATCTCAGATGCTTTAATTTATCACATCACAGAAAAGATTAGTACAGGTAGCGTAAATCTACAAATTAAGGTACGCTTTTCCGTATGAAACAATGCATTATTTACTTAATCTCTATTCTGAGTGTGAAGTTTGTTACTAATATCGTAATTTTAAAATATTAGCTTCACTAACGTAAATTTCAGTTGCTGGTGACTTTCACCAGCAATTGCTGGTGGGCTAAATTTTATTTATAAATTTTAATATTTCAACTACTCTAAAAGTATATAAATTATAAAGTAATAATTTATTTTAAAGAATCATCAATAAACGGTGGTTAGGAGAAACATCGATAAGTTTAGGAAAAAGATTGTCATTATTTGGGAAATTGTTTTTGATAAACTACTACTCGTATTTCTAAAACAATTTTATTTGTCATCAGACGGATTTTAAGGTAGCTTTAAATGACTGTTAACATAATCAGGAATTATGAAAAGTTATGAAATAAAATTAATATTTTTGGGAAAAATTTATGCATTTTTCTTAGGAACTATGAAAAGCTAGAGTAGACAAAAAGTATTTTGGAATTAAGTACAATTACTTAATTATTATTATTATTATTACAAAATTATTATCTGGAATTAGATAAAAGGCACAACGAACAATAAACACAGAAGATTCATGTGAAGCCACCGCTTTGCAAAAGAATGGAAAATTGGAATAACTGATAGAGAACTTAAAAAGTTCTTTTAATTTTGATTAACAGGTTTTTGTTATTCCTTTTAATTGTTCAGTAGTTATTTAATTCTTAAGTCGCAGTAATTATTAATTACTTACTGTACAGTACTTATTTAATTTATCGTTTGTGGATTTGACTATCATATTATGAGAATTTTTAAAAATTGTGTAAACCAAAAAATTTATTTGTTATCAAAAATTGTTGGGAATTCATATGAGGTTTACAGAAACCGTAACGCCAGAGTCGGCACTGCGGGAGCGGCAGTGCTCTCTCTCTCTCTCTTTCTCTCCCTCGCAGCCTAACGCAGCTTCCTATGTACACAACAGCACAAAAAATCTTGGCTGTCGGCTGCGCACAACAACCAAACACCATGTCGCTGAAACTGTAAAGCGCAGAGTTCCATACAAAGATTTTTGTATCTTTTTCATAAACTGGGGCATAGCTATTGACATTAAGCTTAAGGATTATATATTGTACAAGTAGGTACAAAGAAAAAATTAAAGAAAAAAGGACTCATCATATTAAATGTTAACAGTAATATCAAGTGGAAATAGAGGATGCTGCAATTCCACAGTGCTTATACGCTAGCCACCTCTGCTTCTCTTATAAGCAAGGATAAATGAAAAACAATGAAAACATCAAATTTAACGAAAAAATAAAAAATAATTAGCGGGAAACTATAAAAATATATGAAGGTTACATTTTGTAAGATTTTTTAAAGACAAAATGATTTTCAAGCATTCCTAATTTTTTTAAAGACAAAAAATTCCTAAGGAATTAAAAAAAATTGCTTTTCAGTAAAAGCTTTCTGAAAAAGCGCAAAAATTACGGAATAGGTATGAGATAACTTAGATTTTTTTATATGAATACAAATTAGCTTGACAGATCGGGACTCTGCCCATTTGATACCCGGTAATATCGGACCCGAGATAACTTAGGTAAAAATATATAAAAATTGTTTACAATTTTACTGTTAGAAATTCTTGTATCTGTTGCATACAAATTTTCAACTCCGCGACTACCAATACAAAATGTCCTATTTTAACATATTTAAAAACTGGTATATTTTTCAAATCTTTACTAAAAAATATATGGTATAATAAAATTACAATGACCAATAGAACATTAACAAACTACATTTATTACATTTAGAACACCAGTTAACTACATTTATTTTAGATAAAATTAACCGAATATTCTAGCTACAAGTTCGTTGTGAATCCAGATAACTCGGTTTTGGTGTCTTATTTAATGAATATATTCGGATGATATATCCTCATGAAAACATTCATTTTATGCTAAAAGTAATAATAATGCAACAAATAAATAAAAGTGTTGAACCCTATTTTTACTAATTTGGGTGAAAAATGTAAAAAAAATTATTTCCAGATGTAAACAAATTTCTGTATCTTGCAGATCAGATAAGATTATTAATACATATCTTAGCCTGAGATAAAATTAATTAGCAAACTAGCTCCGGAAGAGAAAAGATATCTCGATTTTAATCCATTTAATTACTATTTAGATATCAGATATAAATAAAAGTATTATAAACCATTAGTAAATTGAAATCTTGAACTTTTTTCAAGATTTTAAATCTTTTATTTAGTGTATTAAGGTATATGTAGGATATTTTTAAAACTGCAGAGCCCGACTAAGGAGATAAAAAAAATTGATTTTTTTATAATTTCTGATACTTAATCGGGTTTTAAAGTTGTGGCTGTTATTAAAAATGTTACACGAGAACGTTTAGTGTCGGGGATGTTTAAGAAAATATTTTCTTTAACTTTCATTCGAAATACAATTTAGATGAAAATTTTTTGTCGAAGAGTAATGATAATGCTATAAATTTGTAACAAAATTGAAATGAAATTTTTTATAGTACCTTAGATGAAACGTACAACATTATTGGGAGATATATCAATAATAATGGACTACTTGTCAAGCTATGCAGGTCATTGTGTCTTAAACAATTTTCGAAGAAAAAGCATGAACGCATACTTATTCCATTGTATTCACAGATTATGAAATACTAATCAGCCTGTCAAGTTCAGAATTGAGAGACTAGTTTGAAGATCATTTACATTAATCTTTATTTATAACGAGTGGCAAAAAAATTCAAAAAAACATATATTTACTCACTCATACATATTTAAGATTTTTTGTGATAATATATAATGAGCTATTGAAAATTTGACCGTAAATCATGTATCTTTCCGGATGAAAGCCAGTGAATGTCATTAGCATTCTATCGTGGAGGCTAACTGGTTTTATTTTTTAATTTAAATTTATAATATAATAGTTAAGTTACTTTAAATACTCTAATAATAATAATATATATATTTTTTTTGTAGGTTGGGAGGGCGGTGGAAATGCGCTACGCAAGGAGAGCCGGGTTCCTACTGGTGATCTTATCAAACCAGAACCGTTTTACACATTACTTAAGGCCAAGACCTACTATCATAGTCTGAGAAGATCTCTACCTAGTTTCCACCTGGCTCAGGACTATCCAAGTCACCCTTCTTGGCCCAGAGAATGCCTCCAACGAATCGGACCGCACTCCAGCTGCTGACGAAGCATCATCGCAGCCTCGTTTCGAGACGAGCAGTGTTCCGAGATCCGCTTCTAATTTCCCTTTATCTGATACCCAGTGAGCACATTTGAAAAAGATGTTCTCGGGTTGTCCCACACATCGGAACAGTAGAGGCAGTTGGGGAAGGCTCTTTCCCAATGACATGGAAGTAAACGCGGATGTACCTGTGACCCGTTAAAAACTGGGTCACGTAGTACTTCAGCTCTCCATCCGGCGCTTTGTCCACGATTTGATCAGAGGATCAAACCGTCCTCTGGTCTTGCGGTACGAGGTCTCTTGCCAGGCGAGGAACGTGCGAGTCTGTTTCTCCCCGTCGTTAGTTTTCCAGTCTTCACCTGCCTATTGCCTTCTGTTGGCCACCTGGCACTCCCTTAAAAAAAGAATCGGTATCGCTGGAAACCATCAAGGTATCTCCGGGAAGGGCAATCACATCGTACTTCGTTCGGTACCTTCGCTGATGTCGGGTAATAGTTCTGTTCAGGAGCTACCTGTGTGCCTTTTAATTTTTATATGAGAGTGAAGTGTTTTTTTTTACAAAATTTTGTAAGAAATGGTTAGAATGTTTTTTTAAATAGCAGACGGCTTTACACCCTTATGTTGTATTTTTAATAACCTTGACAAGTATATTTTTAGATACTGTTTTTGACAATACTAGTTTCTGACTATGTTGCTATATTGGGGAGGAAAAGAATTTTTTTTTTTTTTTTTGTGGGAAGGGGCTAATGACCACAGCAGTCGATGTTCCCAAAACTTAAAAAAAAAAAATAAATAAATAAATAAGACTAACGAAAAAATTTGTTTCAATTTTTTTTATCGGCTGATAATTTTTAATTATAAATGGGTTTATCAGAGCACTTTTTAAAAAAATATTTTTTTTCCAGTAGCATCTTAATTTTTTTCCTTTATCATTTAAGTGAATTTACTTGTAATTTTATATACGTGTACATAAATTATTTATATTTATTCGTAATAAACTACTGTTTATTTGAGAATAGCTTACATTTTATCAGTCACTGCTGTAATGTAATCTTTTTGTTAAAAGATAAAAGAATGTTTTATGAATTAATTTATTACTTTATCGTAAAAACAATAGTATACAGTCATATTGAACTATTAGACCGATAGTGAATTACTATTTTTTACACAGTCATTGTTATTAAAAACCACAAATACCACATGTGTTCATAATATTCTATTTTAGATTACATTTTATTTAAAACCAATCATTATTATTGAGGTGAGGTTTCTGCTTGAATTTATATAGAACTATTATTAATTATATTGGAAGATATTTTATGATAAGAAAAATGTTCGTTAAGAATAACAACAATAAAAATAATAATTTCATTTAGATTCGTATGTACCATATAAACTCATGTACTTCTGCACCCAGATTGGAAGGTTGAAAAAAATAAAAAAATGGAATTTTTCTTTTTTATTATAAAGTAACTGTAGAAGACTGAACGTACAGGTATAACAGTTTTTTTTTTTTTTTTATTTGCGTAAGGAATCAATCTACACCGCAAATATTTAATTGTACTGAGGCCGTTTGATTTTGGCAACTCAATTTTAAACAGACACCTGGAGTGAGGCTACGGAAAGTATGCTTTAAGGCTTTCGTTACAGGTTAGCATGAGTAGAGCGTGTACATTTCATTCCGGAACTAGCTTTATGCCGTCAACATCGATTGCAAGAAGTGAAACACGAATTACCGGGTAAATTGTGTTTATATTATGTTAAAATTGTGTGTTTTTTTCAACATAAATATACACTCTATTTATATCAAATTGTAAATATGCCCCCTAAAAAATCAACGGTACTCCATAAAACACTTGATAATCAAACTGGAGTAATTGTGACAAATATGTATGAATTTGTGAAGAAAGAAGTAGATGTCGGAAGATTTGTAATAGATATAGACAAAGTTTGTGAATTCTTATCACAATCCACTGGTATCTCAAAACGATCCATTAGTAGAATAATAAACCTATTATTAACCTATTATTTTGTAATATACCTATTATTTACACTGACGAGACTTACATACATAGTAATCACACCGGACCAAAAAACTGGTATGATAACTCAGCTGAAGATTTTACTGCTACTATATCAAAAGGCCAGAGATTAATTATAATCCACGCAGGGAATATAAATGGTTTTGTTCCAAATGCATCGTTAATATATAAATCAAATCAGACCATTGGTGACTGTCATAATAATATAAATTTTGATAACTATGAAAGGAAAAATTCCAAATTTACCACCTAAACGTGTTGTTGTAATGGATAGTACTTCTTATCATAATAAATGAATTCATAAAACTCCTAGATTATCGTGTACAAAAGCTGTAATAAAAGAATGGTTGACAAAAATGAAAATCAATTTTTACAAGAAATGAAGTTAAAAAATGAATTCTATGAATTGATACAACTTCATAAACCGAGGCATAAGACATTTAAAATAAACAGATTGCTGCAGAAAAAGGGTGTACCGCACTAAGACTGCTGTCGTACCACCCTGACCTGAACTGGATTCAATTAATTTGGTCTGATTTAAAATCTTGGGTTGGAAGCAGAAATATTACTTTTAATAATAACAACGCGATTCGTTTATGGGAAGAAAAGTTTAGAATATATCAAAGAATAATGGCAATCGAACTGTAAAAATGTCATACCAATTGAAAATTATTAGATTCAAACAGAAGGCCTGCTAGATAACGTAATTGACAATGTTTTGTGGATTTACAAGAGTACAGTGATTCTGAATCTGATACTACTAATTCAGAGGATGAAAATGAACAAATGTCGGGAGTTGAAATGATTACTGACAACAATTCATAAACTTCGGCTCTATTCATTCTACAAAAAATCTAATGGAGACGCCAAACGACTTCCTTGTACGCTTATTAAATAACATATACACATTTTTAAACGTACTACACCTTTTTAAAACTTTATTTCACTAACTTATAAGTATTTTAATTTTTTTTTATTGTTGTTATTGGATAATAATTTGTTGTAATTCTTTTTATAATCACAGGTTAATAAATCAATACATTTAAATTAAAAAAAAAAAGTTGAAAAAAGGAAATGAAGACGAATTCGAACCAATATACCTTCCCATTGTTAAGATCAAAATATTTTAATTAAAAATATATTTGGCTATAACTCTGGAACCAATGAAAATAAGTACCTCTTATGATATATTGTTGGAAAGCTCTCATTGAGGGCCTACTAGTGCAGTTAAGAAAAATTATAAAATCCAAATTTTTGGAATTTTGGGCTTTTTTTGGAGATTTTTGGACAAGTCAATTGCTATTAAAACGGAAAGTGCACAACTAGATGTTACAATAGTTCTAAATCCAAATTTCAACATCCTGCAGCTAATCGTTTCTCAGTTATGCGAGATACATACAGACATCACGCCGAAACTACTCAAAATAGATTCAGGATTGGTCAAAACGGATATTTCCGTTGAAATCTGAAAACCGAAATTTTTCACGATAGCAGTATTTCCTTTACTTCGTACAAGGAAATAAAAATGGGCTGTTCATAAAATTATCAATTTTTAAATTACTGTACACCACCATACTGTATGACAATAAATGGTTAATTTGAATTAATCATTTAACTATTGTACGATATGTTTTTAAAATAGTGACTTCAAAGAATTGAAATATAAATGTGACATAGGATGCCGTAAAAGGTAAGAAATTAAATTTCATTACTTCGTAATTACATAGGTAATTTATTAATAGGTCTACAAAAAAATAAGTTTTATTTTCTAGTCAAAGGAATAATATAATTTTTTACGGTCAGGCTATATAAAATCCATAGTGAATGCCACTGGTGAAGCTCTTATCGATAATTTTGACTAAGACTCTACCGTGTCTGTATCTGAATAAGTTTTTGTCCTTGGTTAAAATGCTTGCGTACTCCTCCTTTTGGAGGGGGTAATTTTACAATTTACACAGCTATATCCAGTTGCCAAAAATAAACGTCCAAGGTATAAAAGCATAAAAACTATAGCAGGTATTTATCGTAAATACTGTCTTAAGTGTCCGAATTTCTCATCCGTAGAATTGTAATTATTTTCGTATTCATATGACCACAAATAACCATCCCTAATTCTATCGACAATGTTCGAAGTACAGCATCTCCTAAACTATCTTTTAATCAAATTAAACGGTATTTCTGATCAAGCTACAACAATCCACCCTCACAAACCTGCATCAAAGATGGTTTTTTAGTTTATCAGATGATGTAGTCTAGTTTACCGTAGTTATAAGACATGTACAGGGTTTAAGAAGTTCGATTTTAAACGATCGGTTTACGCAGATATTTAGAGGTAGAATAGATGTCATTTCACCAGCGATAACTTGATCACACTTGCCCGGAATCAGTATTCGCTTTACATCATCGATATTTTATTCCTAAAACTATCCATTACAGATATGGAAGATTTTCGTAATAAAGGTTTTTCATAACTGGGAGTTCGTATTTCAACACTGTTTGAACCTACACTTTCAATTTTTGTTGATGGCATTTCGAAAGTCATCGGTGAGTGTCTAATCTACATTCCCGACTTTATCTTTGTAAATAATTGTTCATTTTTCATATATTTATGGCATATTTTTGTAAATATTGTCAGTTTTCTTGGTACTCTTCTGGTATTCCCTGCAATATTGTATAGTGGCTATACTATACCATTATAACTTCTTCGAATAGAAAAAAATATGTCAGCAAAAAAATCAGCTATCAGGTTAAGACTAACTTTAAATTAATTCCTTTGGGTATTTAATTCATCGGCGATTTCTAGAGCTTTCATCTATTTCTGTAGAAATAGAATGACCTATTTGTGTAGAAATCGCATATCCAAACTGACGTACATCTCAGATATGCGCGGCAAGTTTTTTCTATTTCCGGATATTTCCTTTGTCCGCGAAAATTCTCTTTTGTTTTTAATGGTTATAAGAAAAATTCGTTTTTATTTCTTTCACCAACTTACGATAGCAAGACTCCGCTATATCAAATTTTCTATCTGTAACACAGTTTCCATACATTTGTACGTAGGCAATAACACGTTATTTTTCCGTAACAGTTAATGAACGAAGTCTTTTTTTTATTTATTCAACAGTTCTACTGTATAAGAAACCTTGACGTACTGAACGGTCGTTGCACCATGAAAACTGATCATAAAGTGACCATAAAATGATCGATAAAAATGTTTTTTTATGAAATAAGGATAGCCAATCTGTGAGAAAGGTGTAAAGAACAACTTCCGATAAGTCGTAGATAAGAGTTTTATTTTCAAATCCATTAGTTACTTATAGTAAACATTTTTATCTAAATCATTTTATTTCACTGGATGTAGATTCACGGTCAAACAAACCAGTTTATATTAAAATTCTCTATTGATTGATTAATATATATGTACATAAATTTAATTATTATTATTCTCTGTGTGACACCGTAAAATTCAAGTACGAGGCGCATGCTATTTTCGCAATCATCATTCCGGGCAAAATGGTGCGTCTAGTTCATGGGGGTATAGGTTAAAAACAGAGAGGCTAGAGAAGAATTAATTATCATCGATATAACATCTCGTTTCATAACATTTCCTTTATACTCGTATCAACAATAAAATTTTACCACGGTTAAATAAATATCTTCTTTCAGTTGCGCTTTATATAGTAACAATTCATAAAATAAAGGGAAAAAGGCTTTTCGTTTCTGCTTTGCAAATATTTAAGTTTTATTAAGGGATTTAGAATTTTTTTCTTTCATTATTTTCTATTTTATTAAAATCCCACTTTGAAATTATATGAATTTCGAATTAATATCATTCTGTAATATTATTTCGAAGTAATGTTACAAGAATTGTCAAATAATTTGCCGCCTTGGTTTAATACATTTAGTGGGTTTAAATTATTTTAATGGTTCAGACATTAAGTAAAAGTTTTAACTTCGTTTATTATATAAATCGTTTCTGTTATAGTTTTGGACATGTAAATTATATATTTAACATTATTATATTAATTACTTGTATATAACAAAGACATGTTGAGTCTTTGGATGAAGGAATTAGAGTAACTTATTCTAGTGAGGAACCAGCTTTTATAGCGTGAATGAAGACGAATGTGCCGCTAGGAGCGTGTGATCCATACGAAGCCGAGAGAGCTGCCAGGAGCTGTGACTGTTAATAAGGAGGAGCTGATTTTTAAAAGTCCTTCTTTAAATAAAATTTAAAGTTCCTCATTTAATAAAAGTAACAAAAAAAGTGAGAATTTGGCAGGGATGCCAATCTGAGTTAACGAGTAGCAACTACTCGTACTAGTACATAAAAAAGACATGTTGAGTCTTTGAATGAAGGAACTAGACTAACTTATTCTAGTGCGGAGAATTCATGCTTTTGTAGCATGAATGAAGCCGAGTGAGCCACCAGGAGCGTGTGATCAATACGAAGCAGAGTTGATTTTCATTCACACACATCATCCTCATTCATCCCCTGAAGTAATACCTTACGGTAGTTCCAGAGGCTAAATAGATAGATAGATATATATATATATATATATATATAGAGAGAGAGAGAGAGGGAGGGAGAGAGAGAGTGCGAGTAAGCTGCCAGGAACTGTGACTTTTAAAAAGAAGGAACTGACTTTTAAAAGTGTGACTTTTAAAAAGAAGGAGCTGACTTTTAAAATTCTTCTTTAAATAAAATTTAAAGTTCCTCATTTAATAAGAGTAATAAAAAAGTGAGAATTTGACAGGATTGCTAACCTGAGTTAACAAGTAGAAAAAATTAAAAATTTAACAGGAATGACAAACTTCATTTAAAATTTAAACAACTTCATTTAAATAAGCCTGGGTCTTAAGAAGTATAAATATATAATTTGGGAATGATATGAGTTTAGAATGATATGCTACGGTGTAACTGATCAACTCACTATACTCTTATACTTTTAACTAAAGAAATAGGTACTGCTTGATATAATAAAAGTGAAATAACTAAACAGTATATCTCTGCAGATATGTTTATAAAAATAAACGTATCATAAACTTGATTAATATTAAGGATAGAAAAAAAATGTGAAGCACTGGCTTTTTAAAACCATACGTTAAACAGTTAAGTAAAAGTCATACTGTTTTTAAAACCATACGATTTCATTTTATTAGCGTAATTTATCTTCAAAGAAATGAAAAAAAAAACTAAAGAAAAGCATCACTTTTGACTGCTTCTTTACATTAGTTAAATGTGTGCTTGAGTGAATCTCGCAAAAAGTTTTTAAAAATATATCGTATTAATTGATTAATACAAGCAGTAATACTTCATTTTGAAAAATTTTTTTTATTGAAACCGAAGTATGCAAACTTCTTGTTAAAAAACGCCTATTTTGACAGAGAAAAATAATAAAAATTTGTTTATTAAGTATTTGATAGAAAATATTTTTAGAATTTTTTTCCATATTTTACAAAATAATCAAAGGAAATACATTTCAATAGAAACTTTAATAATTAAGCAAGACTGTAGGTAACAGAAAACAGATTAAAAATAAAATGAAATTCTCAGTTTTTTCAACATTATTATGGAGTTACTTATCTTTAAACTCATCGATAAAGATACAATTACGTTAAAAAATAATCTTTAGTTATTTGAAAGTTATTTATAAATGCACACATCATTCAACTGTATTTTCTTAATTAACCGGAAAGCGTGTTATGTAATTTTTATGGTATTTAATGAAGTAGATAAGTAATTCATATAATTCGTAATAAATTTTTTTGATATATTGCTGTTTATTGAACTTTGCTAACGTTTATATTTCTTTATATAAATGCTAATAATGTTGTATACTATTACAATAGAATTTAATAAGCTGTAACTTGGCTACCATTATTGGAAAAGATAATTAAATTATTGGTCACAATATATATCTTAATTATTATTATTAAATATACTTTTTTTTTGTTATTGTTACAAGCAAGGATTTTTACTTGTTTTATTTTCTTAGTTAGCGATTTCATTATTTGCAACCTTCTAAATTTAGCATAAATTTATTTTATAATATTTATCGATTTAATTATAATTTATAAATATGCATTATTTAAAAACGTTCTTGATGGTTTAATTAACCGGTTAAAGTGAGGTCGGTATGGTAATTTTACTACCATCTCAGTAATTCAGGTTATTATGTTATTCATTTTCCCAACGATAACACGGAAACAAATGAAATGATTTCAATGAAACTGTACAGGGTTGTTCTTTTTAAAGGAAATAAATTCAGTTAAGGAGGACACTGGTGATAGTATTAGGTTGCTGTAATGAAAAATTATGGCTTTCCGTTTCATTGATTTTTTTTTGTATAAATGAGGGAAAAAAATCTTACATTTTTATTATTGTCGACTAATAACAATGTAAGAACGTTTTGCAACGATTTATTAGTTATATTGATGAGTATTATTTAGTTTTAATGCTCTGAAAACCCTTTGTACTTGCTAAACATAAAACTGGAAACGAATGTACCCATGAGAAATGGTACCACGTCCAGGCAGATTTTTTCAATGCTTTACAGAATATCAATTTTTCTGATAATGAAGTTGAAATGTTCCATTCAAACTGTAACGGTAATCAGTTATAAGTTGACAAATAAAAATATTGGAGGAGGATAAATGTTTCCGGTGCTGGAGCCTTCCATAGAAAGGCGGTGTGTTCTAGACATAACCGCTCTCAGCTTGTTTTAATTGTGGGAGTTCTGGTCACAGGTGGGTGATGCAGTGAACTACAAAATACCTTGATTGCGGGAGCAGTGGGCAACGGACTGGAAGTCGATAATGTGGTCAACGTCTCTCATGAAGTTCATTTGGATAACTGCCAGTAGGTGGGTGGTGACTCATTATTTGGTGTGGGCTGTGGAGTTGCTAACTGTGAGGGATAGGAGAAACGCGGGGATGAAGGGCAGCCCCCTGTGGAGCTACCGTTCGTCCTTGATTGCATGGATGGGCGGTAGTGATACGGGAACTCCTGTACCCCTGCTTTAATAAAGACCGAGTCCCGGCGGGGATTTCTCCTTTGCGAGTGTCCCCGTTTGAGAAATTGGCGTCAAGACCGAGTTCCGGCTTCTGGGGTGGGGTCTAGTTTAGGGGTTAGAGGCGGGCATATAGTGAAGATCCATCCGGCGGGCCGTTCTACCATGCCGGGCGTACTGCCGGCGGGCGAGAGGCCTGTTAGAGAGTATAAGGACACTAGCCTGGGCTACTTAATAGTTTATTGTTTTTTTTTTATTGTTTAACCTCCGAAACCACCGTTAAGTTGTATCTTCAGAGGATGGGATGAATGAATTGTAGCATGTGTGAAAAATGCCATGCCTGCCGGGATTCGAACCCGGAACCTCCGGAAATAGTTGATTGTGGGTCCAGCCCAGGGGAGAGAGAGAAAAATAAATTCTAAATTTAATAAAATTACTGTATAAAATTGTTTTTCGTAATTTAGAGCCATAAATTGTGACACAAGTCATTCATAAAAAATGTATAGTTGTTCCCAAGAAAAATAAAAATCCATGCCACACTTATAAAAGAAAGTGAGAAATAAATTGTTATACATCAGCATTCTAAGGCCGCAGAAGCGCTAATAATATTCAGACCTGAAACTGAAAATTTTAGTAAGAAAAGCCTTAAAAACTGTAAAGTTTTATTTACATACAATGGATTTTATAAATAATTATATCAAGATTTTCAGTTATTTAAAACTACTTCGTTATTTTGCAATTACGGTCAGGATTATTTTTTTCGTTGTTCTTTTTATATTTTTTCTAGACCATTTAAAGTATTTTTAAATTCATATTTTTATACTTATTATATTTTTCTATGTTGTAACTATTGCCTCATAGTAGATCATGGAGTATTTTAAAAACTGAGTTTACATTAAAAAAAACCTATACTACAACCAGTTCTATCTTCTACATAATACGAGATCTATCGAACAAATATTCTGGCTACACCATGTGTAATAATTTATAGAAAATGACCTAATAGATCGAAATCTTATTCATGAAAATTCAAAACTTAAATATTGTGAAATCAATATTTTAATCATTTTTATTGTTTAGTATAAGCAGTGTCTTTTTATTTACTCCGTTTTCAATACCGGTTTAAAGTTATCAAAATAGTTTATATTTATTTTATTTACATATATAAAAGAATTTATTCAGTTTAAATGTATTTCAAATTTCCTAATCTAATTTTCATATTTGTCTATTTGCTGTAAAGTGAAGTTCAAATTATTAAATTAATTTTATTAGTTAATTCATAATTACGTTTAAGAATTTATATAACTTTCTAAAACTGTTTTTTTTCATAATATGGTAACGGAAACCTATAATCGACCGAACGAAGTGACCGAATTTCTGATTATAAAATTTTTCATTGAGATTTCTCGTCTTTTCAGGCGAAACGACGTTTTTTAGTACAAGAAAGTATTGTAATCGCGAAAAATTTCGATTTTCAGATTTCAACAGATATATCCATTTTGACCATCCCTGAATCCATTTTGGAGTTTTGGTTTCGGCGTGTAGTTTGTACGTACGTATGCACATATCGTAGGATGTTGAAATAAAGAATGTAAGAATATTGTAGTGTCTAGATGTGCACCACTTCTTTCGATTACAATCGACTGAACCAAAAGTATCCAAAAGATCCCAAAATACCAAAAAATTTTAATTTTGGACTTTTTTTTAACTGCAGTAATAATCCCTCATTGAGAGCTTTTCAATGATATATCACAAGTGATACTTATTTTCATTGGTTTGGGAGTTATAACAAAATAAAATTTTAATTAATGAAGGTACATCCATTCGAATGCAACATTATTTCCTTTTTTTAACTTTAAATATATCGATTTATTAATAATTATTAACATCTTATTGTACAAAAATTTCTATAATAAATAATAATTGAATAATAACAATAGAAATAAATTATGAAAAAAGTCAGAAGTTATTGTTGAAATAAATTGGTATGTACCTTTTTAAATCTGTGTATATGTATATTAATAGGCGTACTAGAAAATCTGTGGTGTTCACATTAGAGTTGCTGAAATTAACTAATTGCTTTTACTACATATTAATACTTGTTTTCCATATTAGTTGAAAATTATTATTTAGAATGGTATTATTTTTATTTATGCATTTTTTCGGTCTACTTGATAATAAATATAGCTATAAAATTTATTAACCTTCTCCTCTTTCGTTTTAATTTCGTTTTCATTTTGTTAATTGGTTACATCATAATTTAAAAAAAAAAAACACAGTATTATATATCTATCTAATAGTCTTATATCTATGAGACTTTGTTTTTCTGTTTAGCCTCCGGAACTACCGTAAGGTGTTATTTTAGAGGATGAATGAGGATGATGTGTATGAATGTGAATGAAGTTTAGTCTTGTACAATCTCAGGTCAACCACTCCTGAG
>JAAAKQ030506031.1:1361-20071 GCA_010016005.3 Zanna intricata | reverse complement strand
TAGGTATCCCGTTAAAAATTAAGAAACACGTGTTTCGAGGTTTTCCGAAATTTCCCGAACTTTTCCGAATAACTCCTACAATTTACTATGCTTAGATTATGATAAATAATCTAAAAACTTGGTATGATACTGACTCAAAAATAGATAAAAACAATCTTTGAAGCGGGTTGTATACCGTGTCAAAATTTGAGCTAAATCGATGTAGAACTTTTTGAGTTTTTGAAGCGTCCACAAACCAACATAACATTTATATATATATATATATATAGATAGATAGATTTTCCGATAAGCAATGTTTTAATTATTTTTTTATCATTCATTCGATCTTGTTTTGTCTTTCAGTAACTATCGTAGAAGTCTGTTATGTATTATAAATACATTTTTTAATTTATTTTTAATTGTAATATTAAAATTGTAATGAAAATAAATAATAATTATAATAATACCAATCGACAATCTCCGTGGCGAAGTCGTAGAGTCTCATCTAAAAAAAAATAAATAATTACAAAATAAAAATAATTTATTGCCTTTTATAAGTAGGTTAAGGGTTCGAGTTCCGGTTAGACAAGACTTTTTTTTTGTTGCAAAAGTAAATAACATAATAATTGTTGTAATAACCCGATATCCGTGGCAGCGTGGAAGAATTTCTGTCCTCACCCGCAAGATTCTGGGTCTGAATCCTTGTCAGGTTAACAGAAATTGATCTATTATAAACTAACAAAAAATCGGGTGAAAGCCCGATTGTTCAGAAAATACATAACTAATTTAACACGTTAACTGCCGACTACGAAATAACCTGTAGTTGGCAACATTGCCCGAATCTGATCCTCTACGCCAACTTTATATATCGTTTGTAAATGAAAAAAATATTTTTCACGTAATTTTCCCGAGCAGAACAGCTTCTAAGCAGTGTTTTTATGAGTCCGTTATACGAATTATCTTGTAGTCGGCGTATGAGATTACAGTTATGTCACCTCCTGCCGGCTACGAGATAAGCCGATACGAGTCAAATAAAATGTTTCTTTGTGTCAAACTGACTTTTCTACCTTATTCTGTATGCCAACTATACGTTAAATACTTATATTCCGAGCATATAAAGTTATGTCACAGTACAGTTATATCACCTACTGCCGGCTACCAGATAAGTCGATACGAGTAAAATACGAGTCAAATAAAATGTTTGTTTCTTTGTGCGATTATTCTGTACACCAACTATACGTTAAATACTTAGATTCCGTACGAACATATTTGTAGCTGGCGCTAATGAATCAATGCTATTATACGAAATTTCTGGTAGCTGGCATACGCGATTAAAATCATCCAACTACGAGTTATTTCGTAGTCGGCAGTTAACGTGTTAAAGAGTTTTTTTATATAAATACGAAACGTATATAAAATATTGTATTTTTATTTAATTGTGAAATATGTTTGTGTAATTTAGTGCATGTTTTATATGTAATTATTAATATTTTCTTCTAATCTAAGATTATTATCATCATCTTCGATTGCTATTACCAAGTTGCGGTACACGCATTTATGAATCGATTAACCAATAAATTCAGTTTGCTACAATTTTATTTTTTATTATTTTATAACTTAATTTTACATATTAGCATAAATGTTTAGGTTTACTTTGCCGGTAAATATGAATGAAATACCTACAAAAAAAGGGGAACGTAATGTGTGCATTCAAAAATTGTTTTTTTTGCAAATCTTTATATTTTAGGGCCCAACTACTTAATTTACACAAAAAAAAAACACACATATATATATATATATATATATATATATATTTGTGTACGTATGTAGGTATGTACGAGACATATCAGTGTTGCACTGCTTTTGGCCTTATATATCAAGTCTACCAAACCGATTTTCTTCGATTTTTTTTCGAAATTCTTTAAAGGAAGGGGTTATTGCGAAAAAACTAATCTTTTGCATTTTCTCTATTTTCTTAAGAGGCATTTCAGAGAAAAGACTATTAAAGCAAATGTTTTTACTTGCAGATGCATATATAAATATTCCAAAAAGGTTTTTCAAAAAATCAATTACCACCTCTTAAAATTGAAACATATGTTTTTTTTGTTCGCTTTTTGCTTTAAATATTTTTCAATAATTTAAAAAAAATTTATTCTTTTTATATAGAGCTATAAAGAAATGTCTATAGTTTTTTTTTTTTTAGATTATAGATCTTGGACTTAAAATGCAGAAAGGCTTCTGTAATTAAAAAAAATATTTTTAGCCTTTTTTGAAGAGAGTATTATTAGATTTAGAGAACATTTTTCTTAAAAACAAATTTTTTAAGATATAAGTATATGAATATTTTTATAAAAATATTTCTTAAAATCTATTCCTCACCTCTAAAAAATACATATTCTGTTTTTTGGCTCTAATTCTTTTCATTTTCACTTGGGGACCCTTGCTGATCCTCAGCATCAGTAAATAAACTTAAATATAATAGATAATCTACTTTGTGATTCATAGGAATTCCTTCCAAACATTATTATTTGTGCATGAACCTTTAGGTTTCAACTCCATATTCGCAGTTCTAAAAGATTTCGTGCGTGACAAACAACATACAATTATTCATGGATAAAAACTCGTTCAGGTAGGTAGATTCCTACTCGGTCCAGAGTTTATCCTTGTACCTTGTTGATGGTCATGCAAAATGCCAACCTTACAGTGAGGAATTGTATGTTCCCTCAAAACCTTTATCTGAATTGAGTAATAGAAGTTGGTGTAAACACATTTGATGGTGCTTGGCGTGGTAAGCGTTTCAAGACCCAAACTTATTCTGTACCTTAATTATCTGCCAAGATATCTCGATTTGAATGCCATTAAGATATGGCTTTGATATGAATAAAGCTATATTCTCTTAAAACTCCTCTCATAATTGAGTGAGCGTAGTCGATATACGCGGTGTTACCTGAGGTCTGATGTAATGAGTGTTTAAAACCCGAACGAAGTTTAAAATAAATTAGTTACTTAGTAATTGAAGAAAACCTATTTTTTTTTTTATCTTATTTAATTTCTTTTTTATATATAGATTGCTGATTGTCGGAGAAGTCGTGTAATACTTTGTTAGCACTTGTTAATTTTCTCTATCCGTAAAGTTATAAAAGGAACTACCAATTATTCTTGCAGCCCAAATAATGGTTTTAATTCATGTACATTAATACTGGAAATTTCCCTTAATTCTTTTCACAGGATATCCAGTTTAAGGTTACCTATTTGGAAAAATACAGAAACAACTCTCTGAATAATTTCTTGGGATTTAATTACATCTATTTCTTTTTTTGTAAAAATGTATAAACGTTAATATAATTAAATTCTTATTGTAATTTTTTTTCTTTTTGGAGAGAACTACCCAAAGTATATTAAAATATATTACACATTTTCCTAGTACTGTTCAGTGGTGCTATTAAATATATCGTATATTATAAATGGAAAAAAATATTAACATTCGTCTTATGGATTTTATATGTTTGTGGTTCTACATTTCAATGAATTTTTTTAAAGAATATATTTTTACTATATACAAATTGTTTTATATTTAAACAATTTTAATTTTGTTATAATAATTTAATTAGTCACTCATCCCTTCTGTTATTATTGTTAATATAGTTAAATTATATGCACAAATTTCCTTTGTTCATGTTAATTCAAATTGAAAGTAAATACTGGTAGCAAAATTGATTAATTACTATAAAATTAAACAAGATCACCTTTTGTTTAACCTTTATTTATAATTTATAGTTTTATAAATATATATATTTTATCAATTCAACCAGACTTGAGATCATCCTACGCTTCCATTTTAAAGATTCGTACAATCCTATTATGCAACACCCACTAGACCCAGCCAGTAGTGTAACATAACAACAGGATTATTGTAAAAAATAAAATAAATGCAGACTATTAATTTTAAGAATGCTTGGAATATTTTACTTTGAGAAACTTACTTAAAAACTATAAAGTTTTTTTTTTTATAGAAGAATATATATTAATTGACGGCTTAACAAGTATGGGCGATCTAAATTTTTTTCTATAAAAAAATTCCAAATAAAAATTTTGAAATAAATAAATGTATTATTATATTATCAATATTATCTATCCATTTATAATTTATAAGTTACGCACGACTATGCAATGCACTACAGCCTACCCTTAAGTACCTTCTTCAGAACTTGGAATAAAAAACAGGGAAAAAAGAAGAAAGCAGAGCTTTATAGGTATGATTTATTAAATCTGTAATAACATTTCTGTTAATTATAATGGAGACTTTTATAATCAAATTATACAAATTAATATAGGTTAAGCTATAATAACTCTCTTATAATTAAAACTTTGTTGATAAATTATTTTAAAATTATTGATTCATTTTTTGTAAGTGAAATAACATATATTATGTGTTTATATAATACACAATAATTAAAATAATTAAATTGAATTTTAAATTTTTTTTAAAAATAAAATTTAAGTCTACCTTTACTTAAATTTTTATTTGTAGGCGTACTGCTGAAAATGGTGTAAAAAACATGGTAATCGGTTTACTATGCTTGATTTGAAAATCTATTAAAGATAATAAATTCTTAAATCGTAAAAAATATTTTCTCTCCTATTTATTCTAAAAGGAATAGTTAAAAAGATAAATATAAAGAGAAAACTGGACACACATAGAGAATTAAATGCATCAAATAATTATTCACAAATCATTTTAAATTGATTTTGATATCATTTATTAATAAAGTTAATTATAAAGAAAAATAAGAAAGAAAGAAACGCAATTTCTCTTAATAACTAATTTTGCGACACAAAATTTCTCAGTTAAATTAGAAAAATATAATTCACTTAGACCATTAGTTAATTAAAATTATTTCAAGTGATTTAGTATAAAATTAAATTATAACAATTAATTTTCTCATTAATTAATTATTCTATAATCTTTGTATTCTTTTATATATGTATATATATATATATATATTAATACATATATTTTTGTGCATGCGCGTGCTCGAACATGTGGTGAAGAAGATATAATGACAAAAAAATTATTGTGCAATATAAAATACTTTCAGAAATATTCTGGCAAGCATTGTTACATATAATTAAAAAAATATATTTGTTGTTATTCATACATCCACGTACGTAAAATGAATAAAAATAAATCAAGGAAAATGCATAATATAAATTTTATTGAAGATAACAAGTAAACTTTTTAATAATTACATGAACGATTATCTAATTTATTAACTGCTTTGTAATTATCAAAAAGTGTCTGTTCAGTAAAACTTATCCGTATAACTAATTTAACATTTAACGAAGTACTCAAATAATCTGGTAGCTTGGATGTACAGTTCATGGAATCTGTTTATTATGCAAGAAATTACGAGTCGCAATATAAAAGAAACAATTAAAAAAGCTTTAAAATTTATAACAGAATAAGTACGGAAAGAAAATTAAAGAAATTTTAAAGCATAATTATGCAAATTAAAGGAGAGAATATCTTATAAAATTATTCACGTCCCGACGAAATTAAAGGAAAAGTGTATGTATGTATGAGTGAGTGCTTGTATATGTGCGTGCGCGCGCGCGCGCGCGTGTGTGTGTGTTTGTTTTCATTAGTATTTATTTTAATGATTAATTCACCATATAAGCTTGAAGCTTGTGCATGGGAAGATAAAATGGAAATTGTTTAGCGTTAGGAAACTTACCTTAGCGGTAGAAATGCCATTCAGACAATCTCATTCCTGATTGGGATTCGAACACGGGATCCCAGATATAAGGCTGAGATGGAGATTGGCAAAACTTTGAAAGGAAACGTTCATTTAGAATTATTTTTAACTTTAAATTTCTTAAAAATATGTAATTTATTAATTGTGGAAATTTAGTAAACAAAATAGTATGATGTAAAAAAAACTTAAATAAGCAATAAATGGAATTATCAAACTTTATGATTGACAAAAAAATTGATTAACTGAAAAAAATGAAAATTTAGCACTGATGAAATTTTGAATATAAAATAGACACATTATAAATAATCTTTTTTTTTAACAGCTATTCAAACATAAGTAATTCAAACTAACTTTTCGATATTTCCCTACTTTAGTTAACGTAAAACTAGACATAGTTGCTAACTAAAATAATAATAATAATATAATATCTTTTCATAAAAAGTAAATTTAAAAAATATGCAGAAACTGTGGAGAAAATAAAATGTTTCTTGAAAAAATTTAAAATATTTATTTTTTGATGGAAAATAAAAGGTAAAGTGTTATTTTTGCTTTTAGTCACAATTTATTAATCAAGAATTTTCAATGAAAGAATAAAAGTCCTAACTTTTTCATGAAGAGGAAAAAATATGTAATATTAAAAAATTAAAGCCAAAATTTAAATCCTTTCAAACTGGTTTTGTAGGATAATTAAGTACTTAACTATAACAGAATAAAAAGTGTAAAAATTAAGATAAGAAATCTGAAAACATAATCCGAAATGTTCTAAAATATTGTTAAATTGGTCCTACCAGCTGGACATAATTAATCAATGAAATTGTTTTGATCGGATTTAATAAATTTAACAACTAAAATTGTTTTTCCTCGTGAAATTAAAGTACCCGAATACAAATAATAAAGGGGTTTTTTAAGAAGTAGCTTTGACCATTCAGGAATTCTGTGATATGTGAAAGATTCCATTTGAACTCTAAACCGTTCAGCCAGACCATTAGTGAATGAAATGATCAACTAAGTAAACATTAAATGAGCTGCGTTCTGCACAGTTTGAAATTAACATTTTAGAATTGTTAAATAAAATCTCCGACATATAAAGTTAGTAATTTGTTACATTAATTATCTTCTAGTAATTATTGTAATGGTTTTACGATTTATTCATTATTATTATTATTATATTTTTTAACACAAAAAAGGGTTAAATCTAACAAATAATTGGTAACAGATAAATGTTTACAAATACCAAAGAGAATACAGAGAATGAGAAGGACTCTACAACAACGTAATGTTTAATTTATTGTGACGTTATCATGCATGTGTTGTTTTTAACAACACGTTTATTTGTTGCGTAAGAAAGCAGCAACTCCAACTGTAATTGTAATAAAAGGGAGAACAATATGTATGCATATACATAGCATTACATACGAATGAAAGGATGCGGGAGTCAAATACAAAGGGACAAGTGATATAGTTTTAAGGTTAGCGGGGTGGAGATGGAAATTCTGTTATAAAGGGTTATGAGGAGGAGAACTAGAGATGTAGAAAGACAAAGAGCTTAAAGAGAGTTTAAGGGGTACGAATAGAGGGAGGTAACGGAATGAGACAGAATGATAGAATCCGCTATCGCAAGAGCAGATGGTACTTTAGTCGGGTACATAGGTGATGGGGAATGCGAAGAGATGTTGGCAGACAGGGATAATAATGGGACATAAAGTTTCCCCGTTACCCTTCATCCGGGTCTTGTTGAAGGGGATGGAATTGGAATCGGGGCAGTTTAATTACTGCGGTGACAAGGTTCATTCCAAAATGTCATTTTGGTCCCAGAAGGGTATCTGCTTGCTCTCCACCCCGTGTTTCTCATCTTTGCCATTTAAAACCTTTTACCTGATGGTATTTTCTCTGTTATACATATTTTAATACGTTGAATTATGGAGATAAATTGTATTCAAAAGAGGAAAAAGGATATTTTTGAGAAAATGAAATTATAAAATCATATATATTAAAAAACAACAAAAAAGACTTGTACAAACGGAAAAGGTTATTATTAACGAACAAATACTCATAAATTAGTTTTCAGTAATTTTAACATGAACGTTTACATAGATCTAACAGAAAAAATAACGTAATCACTCATACATTTCATGTTCGCGATATATAGTGATACTGTTTGTTAGCCTACTTTTACATCATAAATAGTACACAAATTTTATTCGTTAATTTGTATTGTATTTTGCACGAAAAATATTGTATTTTTGTAATAAAAACGTTAATAATAATAATAATAATAAGTTAAAAATACTATAAGTAGCTTATTAAGATTAATTTTAAAAACTAAAATTAAAAAAATACTTCAACTATATTTTTAATGAACTTCTACAGAAAGCAAAGTAACACTAAACTTTTGATTTACAAGAAGACATAGATGGTTTTTTATTATCTCCTTTTTTTTAAAAAAAAAATGGTTGTAAAAATGGTTTTTACATGTAAAGGTTTTTATAATTTATAACCGTATATAAGAATTTTTTTTTTAATGATTAGGTTTGTAGATAAGAGAAAGGTGAAAAGATCAGCAATCAGGCTGTATATTGATTATAATTCTACAATAGTATTCTTGGATTATATATATATTGTCACAAACTATACAACAATGAATCTTCTCTTTCAGTAATATCCAATATAAATTAAAGAAAAAAGAATAACCAAATTTTCAGTAGATATGTAATTTTGACATAAATGATTTTAAAATACAATGAAGAAGTTATTAACAAGGAAAACATTTATTATTACATTTATTTTCGTAAGTTTGAACTGAATCTATAAATCTAAGATTACAATAATAAAAAAAATAAATAAAATTGTATACTAGCCTGAAAATGAAAAATTTTGCATGGTTTATATCAGTATTTCTCAACCACCGATTCTACGAACGGTGCCGGTCCACGAGATAATGCAACCGAATCTGTTAATACTTAACAGATTCGGTAGCATTATCTCGTGAACAAATATTTGATGATGCCGTGGCTGACTATGTTAGCTTCGGTATCCCGCCTCGGCGGTTAGAGGCATGCATATTAAATGATCCGGTAGGCCGATCTATCGTGCCGGACGATACAGCTGGTGGACGCGGAGGCTAATTATAGTAGACAACCCCCGGGCTGTGCTATGCTTCATTGAAGGGTCCGGGCCCGGGGGGAGGGGAGGAAAAAGAATTACTGTAAGTTGTGGGACTTTATTCTTAGATAAACTAAAAAAATGTCTGAATGAAGAAAAATGTAAAATTCTGAGCCTCTCCCCGGTAATACATATTCCCTATAGTTAAAGATTTTTTTTTATCAAGATATCTATTTTTTGTTATTTTATTAAAATTATTATTATAATTTTTGTTCATCATGAGTTTTTAACTGAATCATAGTTGTATAGTCTTAATCCTTTTTACTTATAAAATTTAAGTTTTCATGTTTTTTAGGTTGAAAATCTTTGTTATCGCAAATTAGTTTTATTTGTGTTTAAAATTATTTTGTAATTTTCCTGTAGATATTCCTATATGTTTCTTAAGTAATTTTACAAATTAACAAGTTATTATGATTTACAAGTTATTTATGATTTTGGTTATTTATGGTTATCTATAAATATTAAAAATTTATTTGTAATAAATTAAAAATCCAAAATAGTCTACAATATATTACTTAAACTTATATTTTTATTTATAATATGCAAAACTAAGTTAGTTAGCCTTAAAAAATGTTTTATTGTTCTTTATCTTAATAGGGGACTTTTTTCTTCCTTTTTTTAGCCTTATTGATTTATTCAAAAGTTTAAAATCTGTTTCTAATAAAATTAGACATCATTGCCTTAGAAGTTATTTCATTTGTATCTACAGTTGAGTTAATAATTCGATAATGCCTCTTACATTATCTTCCTGTATTATTATTAGAATTTATATTTCTTTTCTTGCAATTAACTTAAAATTTAAAAAAGCTGTATAATGTTTTACTTTGATGTATATTTTTATTGATAACTGTTTTATATTTATCATTATAATCAGTCAATTCATTTATACCATAAATTATGATTTGATTATTATAATTTAATTTGTAGTGCGATTGTTTTTCATTTGTGTATAATTTTGCCTTTTTTAATGTTTATTTGTATTTGAAGCACTTTTGTAGTGCATTGATATTGTATAATTTGGTTGCTCGTTTATAATATTTTATACAAACTAATCTTCCCAGACGGTCAGCATCCGTTGGTTTGACGAGTTAAATTTAATTTCTACAATTTTTGTATTTTTTATTTTATCACTAAAAAAAAAAAATTATTCTTTTTATTACTTTTTATATCTTTTTTTTTTTTAGGGTTTAAGGGTATCAACTACTTTGGACATTAGTCCTTTTCCACAATAAAAAAAGAAAAAAAAAATTTCTTTCCCTTCCTGATAAAAACACTAGCGACTTAATCAACTATAGAAACTTAATCACTTTGGTTCTTCTTCAAATCTTATAAATCTTTCACCTTTAACTAAAGATTTCCGTGGAGAAGGGAAAATTATGAATCTATTATATTATTATTACTATAAGTTGTGTTAAAAAATATTTAAATTCATAAGCCTCTTAATTAAATATTTATTGTTTTATATATATATATATTTTATTTTTATTTTGTACTTAAATTATAACGCAAAGTTTATCATATTAAAATTCAAACTAGATGAAAATTTAGGCAATTTAAAAGATTATTTTTACTAAGAAACTTAGTATTTCAATGAATAAACATATTATTCTAATACTGATACATAAAATTAACTAATTTAATTAACTGGGTCAGTTTGAATTTCAATTCATACTCCTAATTGATATTCAGAATCAGTGGATGTTATGAATTAATGAGGTTTGATTATAGTGGTGACGTTTCTAATGTTCAATGTAAATTATCTCTGATCCTTGTAAATGACTAGATATACTAAGGCATGTTTATATAATTAAATTTACGTGGATGAGATATACATGTATTCTTAAAGTATTAACAGTTTTATTTTAATTTATTATTATTATTAATTAATAATTAAAAAAATAAGAAATCAAGAAAAAACTATAAGATAAAAAAAAGATTCAGTTTCATAGTAACATACAATACATTTAGTATTTACTTAATATTGAGTGAAATAATTCAAAATCAGATTCTGATGATCCGTAAATTATTAGTACCCGTACATACTAGCAGATAAACGTATACCGAGGATGAAACATCATTCAGTATTGTTTATAAAAATTATTAATATAATTTTTCAAACGATATTTTAAATTGTATTTGCAATTTAGAAAAATTTAATACAAATTACATTATAACTTATTTTACTTACTTACTTATCATTTTACTTCCTTGTACGAAGGAAATATTGTGATCTAGAAAAATTTCGGTTTCCAGATTTCAACGGATATATCCGTTTTGTTTATCCCTGAATTTATTTCGACTAGTTTAGGCGTGAAGTCTGTACCTACGTATGTATCTCGCATAACTCAAAAACGGTTAGCAGTAGGATTTTGAAATTTTGGATTAAGGACTGTTTTAATATCTAGTTGTGCACCACCCGTTTTGATTGCAATCGACTAAACCAAAGTGTCCATAAAGTCTAAATTCCAAAAAAAAATCTAAAAAAAGTGGATTTTGAACTTTTTCTTAACTTCAGTATTAAGCCCTTATTGAAATCTTTTTAGCGATATAAGTGATACTTATTTCCATTTATCCCAGAGTTATAGCCAAATAAAATTTTAATGAAATATTTAGATCTTACACAAGGAGGAAGGCACATCGGTTCTAATCAGCGTCCATCTCCTTTTTTTTTTATTTTATTATTTTTAAAATTAAAATATATTAATTTATTAATAATTATTAACCTCCGATTGTAAAAAAAAAAAAAAAAAATTGTACGAAAAACAATTCAATAATAACAATAAAAAAAAAAGTATGAAAAAATATCAGAAATTATTAATGAAATAAAATTTTGTCTTCTTTATTTAAAAATAATGTGTGTATGTAATTTAATAATTGTACAAGGAAGTCATACAGTGTCCACATCTGATTCTTTATAACTACAATCATACCAGTTGTTCTTTACATCCAATTCAAAGAAGTAAATAAAGTTTTGTTTTACGTACACGTAATTGAATTGGATAAGTTTGTTTTTATAATTCTTAATAAATAATTTAAATATTTTTTAGAACTACAAGTTATCATTCAGATATAGTTGTTTATGAAAGATAAATTATGTAGCGCATCAAAAATGTTAAACATCTAAAAGTTAAATATCTTAATTTTATAGACAGAATTTGAAATACTAAAATATCCAAACCAATTAATTAGTGGTATTTAGGAAGTTAATTTTTATTCTAACTAAAGAATATTATTTGTAAGTTTAATACTCAATTAATTTTTGAACTTTATATGGTTTAAGAGCTGAAAAATAATTAGAGTCAAGTAATTATAGAGTTAAAAATCAATTTATTTTTTGTCAAATCTTGAAAATGAACTGCTGTAATTTTTCTGATGTAATTGAAAATCATCTAAATTAAACTAAAACGATAAAACACAAAAGCGAATCTCTTCCTACATCATACATTATACAGTTCATGGATTTTTTTTTATAGAGCATAAAAAAGCTGAACTTTCATTAAGTAATTGAATCTTTTACTCAATAATATAGACTACGTATATAAAACTTGTATTATTCGATGAAATTTATAGAAAACCAATCAGTATCATTGTAAATAGAATCTGTTTTCACTTATTTTATAAAACGTTATTTTATGGGCTAAAATACATTAGTCAGGCAATATTCGAAAGTGGTAAAGTCATGCAAGTTGCCGTGAGGTTTTGCTTTTTGCAATGCTTTCAATACGTATATTCAAGACAATGCTAAACAATATAAATTTATTTGATCTATTGTCAATTCCACATTTATAGTTTTACTAAATAAAATATGTTACTGGAATATTCTTTCTTCTCTTAATAGAATATATACTGTTGAGGAATTGCTGCTGTTGCAGCAGCAGAAGTACTCGTACTACAGTAGCGGAACTGTAATAGGACTACTACTACTATTACTGCTAGTATAGTAGTATTTGCTGCTGCTACAATAAAAATACATTACTAGTAATGCTTTGTGAAATATAGAAGATATAAAACAATGGGACGTTGCACAATGATAGTGTTGTTTTAATAGGACAATGAAGTATTGTTTTATCAGGACAGATAACTACGTTTTGTAGCATCGATAACAAACCATTTTGTTGCTTTAGAAAAGAATATTTGTTGGAATTTTTAATAAATATTTTTAGATTTAAAAAAAATATATGTCATTTTAAATTAAAATATTGACAAATTTTATGTTTTTCTTGTTACGCCACTCATCTTGTAAAATTAATATTTTAACCAACCATTTTAAAACCTTCCATTTTAAGCCTTATAAATTGTGAATTGAATAAAATATTTCTTGTTTTACTGCCTAAAAATATTTTAAATGTGAAAATTGAATTCTTTTTCCTAAGTTCTTAATCTAATATAACGAAGAGTAAAAGGAAGCTCTAATGTAAAACATATTTTAAGGTTTTAAATTAATTGAATTTAGTAAAACATTTCTTAAAATTTTCATTCTTTTTTTCTATCACTATGATTATTATTGAAAACAAGTTCAAAACTATCTAATATTAATTAGTTGATAATTTTGAAATAATTTTTATTATTCTGAGAGAAGGAGCTGCTACACCAACCTCCGTGTTGGAGAGGCAACTCTATATATCTTTCATCCAGAAAATATTGAATGCATAACCCGGTTAAGTTCGTTATTTTTCTTAAGCTACAAAATTCATATATCTTCCTAAACTGACTTTAATTCAGTGTAAGCCTATTGTTTTTGAATATTAATAAATAATTAAAATATAACTCGAATTTTCTGCATTAATTGTTTAATGTGTACGAATGAGATAAATGATATAATTCAAATTAACATCTATTGAATTGCTATTTTACTTTTTACTGATTTTATTTATTTATCAAGTTGGAATGATTACTTTATTATCACTTGATATCCATCTCATTTCATGTTTTTATTACTAATATTCTATTTTTGCTCTAATCAAGGTTTTCACATACTATCTGATGAACCTTCTTGGCAAAAGCTGTAGAAATCCTTTTTTGTTTTAATTTCAATACCTTCCCTTACATGAAGTGATTTATGTACTTTGTGCCGATATGAATAACCTGTTTGTGTATTTATTTTATTAATTCCCTTAATACAATTTTATAATTTATGGAATGTTTAACTCCAAAACTTGATATAATTTGTAAAAAAAAAAAAAAAAAATGATATTTAAAAAATAATTTTCGGAAAAATAGTTTTTATAATGGTTAATAAAAAAAACTGAAAAAAAAGTAAAAACAAAATGAAATTGTTCATGAAATGAACAGAATGAATGAATAACAACTGTTATTGTTTTACAGTAATTTTAATAATTTTTAACTGTTCACTTCTATTCTTGTTTTAAAATAACTTTTACCATTGTTTATATCCTTAAATTTTGCTAAATAATAAACTATACTAAAATGGAAACCCATTGGTTTCCATTTTTTAATTCACACAATAAACCATTAATGAATGGTTTATTGTGTGAATTAGCATTAGAATAATTAGCATTTTAGCATGTGAATTAGATAAAAGGAAATAAAATACATTTTTAAATATTTTATTAGCCATTATACAATGTTTTCAGAACCAGTTGGTGAAATCCATTACAGAGGCTCCGTGGTTCGCTCTGAATGAGGAAATTCACGTCTATCTTGGATCGCCTTACATTCATGAAAAAATTAAAAGGTTCGGTTTAGGTTACAGACAATTAGACAGTCATGTGAAATTTTTAACAATTAATCTATTAGATAACAGTGAAAATATCTGGGGACTGAAATGCCAACACGTGCTGGACATGGGATATGTGAGTGACACTTGAACTGGTTCGTTATCCTACATGTGATATATTCTTTAATATGCCTTAGTGAGGAGCCTACCACCCTTCTATTTCTTCCCCTGGACTTGTTGTGGACTGCTTTGTTTATCTCCATCTCTTGTTCAATAACGTGGATTCTTTTTTAGCTTGTTTTTTCACTAGACTAATGTGATCTCTTGAATGTTTATGATCACAATTAATACATGTATTTTTATTTATATAAACTTCTTTTATATATATGCAGTTTATTTATATTCATTTTTATTTATTTGTGTATGTTTTATCGAGATGTTCGCTAGAAATCCGTCTTCACAAACATTTTGTTATGAAATTTATTTGTGTTTCTTTAATCAAAATCAATTGTTAATAAACGATTTGTGAGACCAAAAAAAAAAAATCTTTAGTAAATTTTTTTTTGTAAATAATATTACATTAAAAATCACATAAAATACAAATTTATATAGTGGTTATTTAAATCGATGTGTTCAGTTTTAATTTTAGTATACTTTAATGAATAACAGATATATATATATATATTTTTTTTTTTTTTTTTCTTTTGCTGAATTTCTTTATTTATTACAATCGCTACTACAATGTAGGTATAAGTAAGTTTTATGACTGACTATCACTTGAAAGAGGACCACCCAATGATAATCCTCAAGAAATACAAAAACAAAAGTATAACATAACATTTCATACTGCCTTTGAATGTTCATTCGAATTTACAAGCAATACTAACCTTAAACCAACAAAATAAATAACGCTAAATAGAAAAATAAACAGAAATTATGAAACAGCCAAGAAACAATAAATGTGCGCACCAAGCGCCAAACCGGATCATCATAACGGGCCATCAACAAGATCAAATACATGGAGCCTTTTTACCCTCGTACCGTCCTCGTTATTGTCTAGCAGACTCAAAGTGAGATGATTAACACGCTTATTCAACCTGGACATATACCTCGAAACTAGACTTCCAGCTTCCTCTCGAACTTATAGAATGCCTACTTAATTGTGGATTTCAGCATTCCTCGCAAACCTCGGCGTGTGGCTTATGTTCCGTAGAAGTTTGTTCTGAAATCGTAGAATGACCTCCATGCTGCTGTTAGTAGCTGTTCCCCAGACTTCAATCCCGTACGTCCATATCGGTTTCAAGAAAGCCTTGTAGAATAGAATCTTGTTGGACAAAGAAAGTTGTGATCTCTTACCCAACACCCAGTACATCTTCTGAAGCTTAATTTCTAGCAACTTCCTCTTCTCTTTAACATTATCCATCACATTAAACGACGGTCAAGGTAAAAGCCAAAGTACTGTACCGTACTGACTTGAGGTATCCTGACACCGTTTAATCGAACCACAGAACAATTTTCCCTCCTCATCGTGAATGTCACGCGACTGGACTTTGGCGTATCAGTGATTTTTTGGCATTAAATGCTTTTTTTGCTTGGTTTATCCTGCTGATTATTTCTTCCTTGCTTCTACCATCCTTTGTGGTTTCCCTTTGTTAATCCTTAACTTATATTCAGAACTCATTATTCTCTCCATGGTCTGCAATGTGACATTTAACTCTCGTTCTGTTCCTCCCAGCACTGCGATGAATTAATCAGTTTTATCTAGTAAAATAAACAAAAGCCTGTTTTCTTCAATTCTCTCTAATAAAACTATTGAATCACTTTCGTTGTTATCCTGTAATTAGTATACAATTTGTCTTTTTCTTCAATATTAAATGGTAATAGAAAATTTAAAATTAGGTTTTGATACAGTTTTATAAAATTTAATTACTTATTATTAATTAATTTAATTAATAATTTACCATTAAAATTCTTTTTTTAATGTTAGTGCAGTTTAAATAATATAATAAAAAACAAAAAATCCTTTATCTTCAATAAAATTCAGTATTCCGTATTTTTTATCTTTTAATGTATTTCCAAGACCTATCCTTTTTTATTACAATTATTTTTTTTAAATTTGAAGATAAAGTTTCCCTAGTGTTTATGCTGTATTTTTTCCTAAGTTACTTACATTATGGATTTTGTTAAAAATTAAATAAAAAATTGTTTTGGTAAAACAATTTTAAAAGTATATTTAATTTTTCTCTAATCATCATTGCTTATTATATAATTATTATGGAATAATATAAATATATAATATTATATATTTTAGTTTTTTTACGGGAAAACTGAAGAATATGAGTTAGAAAACTTAGGATAAAATAATAAAAATATATGTATTGAATTTCACTCAAATTTAGCTTATACTATGAAGACGTTTCTTAAGAAATTTCACTGTATTTCTTTTCTTATTTTTATTTTATCTCAGTAAAAATGTAACTCATATTCCCACGTGCTAGATATCCTTACGTTATGGTTGATAATAGCCTCCTTATATCATTTCTCTTCTAGTTTGTTTTTTCTCTTTATTTCTCTATCTAGAGGCAGGTTTCTCACCTTACATTTACTTTTTGACGGGTTGTTTGATCATTTTTAGTCCTGTCCAAATTTTAAATAAATACTGTAAACTGCAAAATAAATGAATTAAAAAAAAAAAAAACGGTATTTAATTTATTTAAATTTTAACCAGTTTTAATTGGACCCTACACCAAAGTTAATAAGTTGAAGATAGGTAGTTTATTTTAAATTTGTAGAAGACTTTATAAAATCGAGATGTAAATTACTATTGAAAAGGATTTTTTTTTTGTTTTAGCAAATTTTTTATGTTATAATTAAAGTTGAAGTATAATAATTTAGAATGCCATTCAATATCCTTGCATAAATTTTTACTTATTATCATACAAAATATAGGATACATTTACGTATTTAAATCTAGAAATAATATTGCTTAATAATATTTTAAACTAAAACAAACGAAGATATATTATAAAATAATTTTATCAAACAATATATAAATAATGATAGCGCTATAACTGAAATAAATAAATAAATTACGGAATTAAAGTGGCATTTGTTCAATACAAACTTAATCTAATCTATTTTCGTGCGAACATACACACTTTGTACACAAACGTAGGAGGAGTACGTATTCTGAGCTTCGAAAACGACTACACATGTGTGGGCTGATCCGGCAGTCATACTGCCCCTCAGAGAGAAGTCCTAATTCCATACATTTTCCATCTATATGTAAAACCGTACAAATACATACACCTCAAATTCTACCAATATTCTGAACGTCTCCCTTGTTGTCAATGACTTGAAAATAATAATTTTCAATTTAACAAAATATAATTATTAATTTCATTATTTTTCTGTGTTTTTCGTGAACTATATTTTAACTGTGATGAAATAATACTAATAATGATGATGATGCTTTATTTTCAGTTTTTCAAATTGAAAAAAAATTACAATATGTAATTCACAATATACAATAAGCACACATTTTACAACTTAACTTAATAACTGTTAACAAGTTGGAGTACTTAGATAATATAATATATTAAATGAAACTAAAAGAATATTAATCTAGTAATCTTATAAGTCTAGTCTATTAGATCTTGTAAAAATAAACAGAGAGTTAAAATGGTACTAAAAACAAAAATAATACTATTATTATTGCAAATTTTATCATTATTATAAGAAGAAAAAAATTTTCCACTTATAACGCAATTTAAAAAACAAAATTAGAATAAATTGTAAAAGATTATTAAAAAAACATGAAAAATCACGAGCAACTGTATCAATGAAGATAATACTAATAATAATTAGTTTTGTTTTTTTATTTCTTTGTTTGGCTCACCTCTACTAAACCTTAGTCAACTCTTTATCAGCGTAGATGGACAGAAATAAAATGCCAGGCAGCTTGGGAAAACAATATGGATCGTAAATATAGGTGATACAACTGAACAGGTAAAAGCCATGGTACGCTGTGTGTGCGCAAATGCTGGAATAGAAATAGTCATATATATATATATTATATATGACTATTATATATTATATATTTTTCCTGTTTTATTTTTCTTTTAATAGTGCTTATA